>JABFPN010005053.1:0-13844 GCA_022817305.1 Leptoteleia sp. ZL-2020 | reverse complement strand
AAATAAAAATATTTGATTATTTTTGCTTCCAATTTACATGTCTCAATTCTACTCCACAAGTCAGTTGAATGAAACAGTTTGTTACCTTATATTAACTGAAAATAGCAATTGTTTTTATTTAATGCTTCATTTGAAATCAACACTCGCGGAGTAGATTCTACCCAACGACTTTTTTCAATAAAGAAATTATGCCATTTAGATCTACTGAAGAACGCACTTGGTTATATACAACGTAATACTAGAGTTGATTCAAGTGAAATTCGGTTGATTCAACCCACCTTTTTTTTCAGTGTATTTAAAACTAAATACTCCGTATGCTTTCCTTTAAGCCTGCTATATCACATTTCTAAAGTAAACATAACATATTATTTTATCGTCAAATAATGGTTTCATGTTACAAACTGAATGCGGAGAATCTGAAACGGAAGAAAATAGTTACCTAATCAAATAAGCCAGTTATGTATTAGTAAAACAAATGAAAAGTGATATTATTTATTAAATCATGACATTGCACCGAAGAATCATTATTTCGAAGCATTGGATAATGGTTAACTTCCCTATGAATCATTTTCGACATTTAACGACACTATACTTTCACTATTTACATTGAATAATAATGCATAAAATATATTTCCTCATTAGTTTAAATCATAACTGTGACACTAACAAATATATCGGTGTAGTAAAATGTTTGGCTATTTAAATAGATATGTAAAAGAGCTCGTTCGCAATTACATATTTCAGGATATTCAGTGAAAGTGCATAAGACAATGGCGTTCAACAAACACGAAACTTTTTTTTTTTTTTTTTTTCAATAATATTGCCGCTGTAAAATATCGAAGTTTGTAAATTGACAGTTGATGAGTCCAATTTTAGACAATGTAATATATTTTTATGACGGACGTAATAATGCGAGGAATAAATATTTTTAATGCATTGTAACGACTGTTCGTGAAATGAAAATGTATGTTGTCCACGTTAAAACTGCGACTACTGTTTGCCCTTTACTTTGTGTATTTCAGTTTAATAGAAATACTCTCGCTTGCATTCTGAAGTTGTAAACACGATTTCTTTATTCGTTTTCTATTATACGCATCGGAGATTTGTATTATTTATTACGTAATCGTACGACATATTCGGTTGAACATTTCTTTACGTGAAAGTAAATGATGTTCACATGTAAAATGTATGTTACAACACGTAATTCGTGGGAATTTTTTATTGCAGGAAAGTTATTTATTTATTTCACCTCGGCGGGTATTACTGAATTACAGGAGGGGTATACTTCTAACGTATAAATAATTCTGAAATATTATCGCTGCACTTTGAAAGGAAATCCAGTCAGAATTATGTGAAGTGAAACAGAATTATTTTTCCGCCTGAAATAAATATCATGTAACTCATATGTCATTATTCTATCTGTGCGTATGATTTAATCGCAACTTAAATTTAATTATATTTTCAGATGCAAAAAGTTTTAGAATGTATTTTACTACGGATTCTAAAAATTTAATCTTATAAATTCGATATTTGTTACACGCGCTATGTTTTAACTACCATTCATCGGCGAACAATTGGGATGATAATCGGTCGTTATTCAGTATTGAAATTATGAAAAAAGTATATAAAAATTATTCTTTTCGTTTCGGTTAATTAAATAAATATGTATTTAAACAACTGTTTAGCGTGAAAGAGGTGTGGCCTAAATCACAGATATTTATAAAGTAAAAGCTAAACCTTGTAGTGACGGCATAGAGTGGTATAAAGGGCGCGACTAGCGACCGTAAGTCGTAATGAGTCGTATTCCTTAATAACATTTTTTTCAACATTTCTTTGATATACTACATCATATTATAAGGAATGCTATAAACGTACATATATCCTCGTATTATTATAAAATATAGTAGCAACTAATAATAAATTTCTCTCGGTGCACTCATTGAACTTTCTCTTTGCAATGAAAATGCAAAGAAATAATTAAAACGCCAAACACTGATACGTTTAATTTGCATCGCGAGACACAACGAAAGGAAATTGTGCAAAGTACGAAAAATAGCTTATTTAATTGGCCGAACGATTGTGCGAGGCCTCGGACGCTCGATCAGCCGGTTCTTAAATTTGGAAATGACCGTTACGATTAATATTGCAGCGCTTGGTGAATCAGTGCACGCAACGGGGAGACGCGGATGTGGATGAGCAATGGTGTTTCGAACTGAGCACCGCTTTCGTGTCGCGTTCGCGCATTCAGGAACAACACGGAGCATATAAAATACGAGACTTGTTAACAATGTTCGCACCTCTCGACGAGAGCAGCGTAGCGCGGCCAGCGGGGAGGGATTTCGAGCGTGCGCGTGCGCTCGTACGTATACGCGCATACAACGCTCTTTCGGCCTCTATATCGCCAAGTTTCTCCTTTACCTTTGGCAAGAAAGCCCTTTCGGCGACGCCGACCTTCGCCCCGAGATCCTACGGAGATACTGTATTCCTCCGGATTTTTACGAGCCGATATATCACACATCGACTCGAGAGAAACGCGACGGGATTGGCATTATATGCCGTGCTATGTGCCAAGCCGAAAGAACCGGGGTGCGATTCCCCCTTATTCTTAACCGACATCTATGTGTATTTGTATCTTGTACAACGGATATACATGTACGCTCACGCCATTCCACAATTATTGCTTGTACCGAACGTACAATATACCTCGTAAAAACATCCTTTTCATGCACTTTTTTCTCTCACTCGACATTAAGATTAACGTGTCAATTTTTTCCTCCATTCATTGCCTAATCAACTGTAATTGAGTGCGCTTTTCATCGGTTGCAAGTAATTAAAATTTTATTTATTTATTTATTTATTTTTTTAATGTCCTTCAATGGAGACTTTGATCGATTTATATTCTAATATTTTCCAATTTTATACATCTTTTAAGAACAAGATTGTTAATTAGTTTTTTGCGTTGGGAAAATGTATTGTAGATTCTAGAAAACGAAGAGGAGAAGAAGCTTTTATATGTATAATATTTTTATGTATAGAATGAAGTATATTGGTTAAATTTATTACTTTCATTGCATACTTTAGTCAAATATGCTGGGCAGAAACTGAATAACGCTGGGATACTTTTAGTGAAATGATTGGACATAATCAGACGGGAAATGGTTGGTGAAATCGTCTGAAATAATATTGAGAAATGTCTGAAGACATCGTTAGTGGAAATCGGTTGGGAAAAAGTTATGTACTCTTGAACGAGACAGGGTGGTGCTTGGCCATTTCTAGCGATATGGTTGTTAATAAAACTAGATCAGATGCTTAAATGAAAGCTACTCTCTGGTTAGTTAATTGCTTTGAAGAATGGATTATCAAAAGTAACTTAACATAATTTGTTCAGTTAACTTACAGACATATATTATTAAATATTGAGTCTGAAATTAATACAAGATTGATTAAACATAATCCTATACAGTAAAATTTTGACCAGTTCAATATCTTTCTCTCAAGGACACGAAAAGCCTCAATTGAGAGCATCCATTTAACCTTCTGCGATCATTACAAAAACAATACAATTACAGTATAGTTTGTCAATTCATTTATCGCCACAGAATGACTACTAATGATAGCTTGCAATTTTTGAATACCTTCATTGGTATCCTCGTTACGATTGTGCGTACGATACGAGCACGTAACATACAAGCCTAAGTGCCACGGAGCCGAGTTCAGTCTCCATAATTCACCTGGCTAAACCGTCCACCCCTTTACTCGGCCCCACCATTTTTCTTTTTAACTGCAAGTAATATAGTTCAGGAGGTATTACACGTATTATTGACACGTATATTCTTTAAAAAAAATTTTCAAGCACTACTACGCGAATACATTATTCACGATTATGTTCAACTTTTAAAGTAATTCCATAAATAACTTACTAACACAATTTTTGCACCATTTACAATATCATCAATACAGCACAATATTTACAGCAAACTTTCAGCTTACCACGATTCTTTCGCTGCAATACGTATCCATATACAATTACCCACTGCTATATTATTTATTTATTTTTTAAACCCAACACCTGTCGCGACTTGGCATACATTTCTTCCGCGCTTTAACGACGCGTTGAAAATACCACTAGTTAATCATATTTAAATCACAACACTGTCCAATTAACCGTCTAAATGTGACTGTTATTTGCATTACATTACACAAGTAAATAATTAGACGGCGGTAGCCTGTCAATAAAGCGGGAATAATGAATTTATAGCAAATATCCAACCGCGCCTCTGATAATTTCTATTGTCGAGTGCGCTCGTTTACGGACAGTATCACGACCTGACACGAGAAAGTCTCATCATCGTGGTGCTTCGCTCCTGCCCTTTTTCGATTTATTAAAGGTCCGGCAATCTCTCGGGTAGGCTCTTTGTCACGAGCAAAGTTAATTAACTATAAATTATTTGAGCACAACGCGCTTGTTATTGCCGGTTGCCCGAAGAACCGGCAACCGGTACAATTTTCAATCCCATAATTTGAACAAAGCACTTTACGATTCTTCTGCTTCGTCATGCGAACGGGAATTAGGTTTAGAAATGTTTTAATCGCGGCGCTCGCATCGCAATACAAATAGAGCGATTGTAATAAATAACGCGGACAATGCGACGGGACATAAAAGATTGATATAAAAAAAAAAAAAAAAAATGAAAAAGAAGTATCGATGTAATGGAATAATGGAGGCGCAATTAAAATCAAGTGTATTTTAAAGTCCGAACGGCACGCGATTGTCAAAAGTGTTGCGAGCTAATAGCTGGCATTAGTACGCCCGGTTTCAAGAAATTCTTTTTCAACGGGGTTTCCCCTTTCTGGTCTATTTGCTGCACGAGGCACTTACCACGAACGAAAAGCGATTGTCCCGTGTCAGAGAGCCATCAACATCTGGCATCGGGACGAATGCAAATCGTGGGAGGTCCAAGGAGGTTCGTCGCGTGTGTCACTTCATTTATAGGATGGTGGTCGCGCTTTGTAATGACTGATATTCGACTGTTAGCGCGAAACGAAAACGAACAATCGCTGCTCTGCGCCTTCCATTATCCGCCATTATAGTTCATTTTCGTTCCGACGACCAACCGATCGACAGGGTTGTTCGCAAGGTGTGGCCATTACGATGAAAAGTCGGACGACTAGACAATAGCGATCGATGACGGGTTGGCGACCCAATCGGAAATTGCCGGCCAATATGCGTCATGAAAAAATATAGGCTGCCATTAAGGCAGCTCTCAAGAAGTCTCCGGTAAACAAATCTTATTTAAAAAGGCATTAAGTCGTGGATTAGTAGCAGAGGAGCGAGTGTAAAATCGTAACAGAATGTTTTTGTTCGAAAAAAAAAAACATTGTTTAATTTGAATATTTCTATCAAAAATAGTAGGAATTCTATTAATATTTCACATAACAGTTTCGTTCAGCACTTTAATCTTAAATGTACGTGTGTCCGGATTAAAAAAAAAAAAAAAAAAAAAAAAAATTGAGAACACTGGTGCGCGCTATCCTATAAAAGTCAGCTCATGAAACATAGAACAAATGAGCGGGGTTAATCCGACCTGGATTTAATCTCCATTTACAGTGCGATCGCGAGACAACGCGCGCCTTTGGGATTTTCGAGGTTTCGCCACGCGTTAGAGATTTTTTTTAATGCGATGAGAGAAAGAGAGAAACAATTCGCAGCCCTCCGCCAAAACGACTGGTTTGTGCGCGGCATAGCCGTGTGCGGACCCGTATGTCGGGTAGGCAGGCTTTTTGGAATTTAATAAGCAACAACCGGAGCATTTGTTCCTCGCAGCAGGGCAGCATCATATTGCCACGATATTTTAATCTACTACAGAAACAAGTGAACTTCATTTCAACGCTTTCCTGCAATGTTTACACTTTTGTAATTGAAATTTGCTTCTTCGTTTGTCTTGCATTTATGCATTGGAAGCGCATATATTTTAATCAAAATTGGTTCACTTTAGTTGCTGTGGGTGAACACAAGGCTAAAAGATTTTATGAAATTCATTGGTGTTCTTTTATATTAGCAATGGTAAGTTTTATTCAGAAAAATAATAAAAAAAAACATTATACAGAAAAATAATTCATTTATTATAAATGTATATATATGTTTAAAAAAATATGGTCAAAGTAAACATTTAATTGTATTAAATATACATTATTCTATAAGGAATAAATTAATCACTTGTTTCGGATGAAATTTAGTTGTTTCGAGTGTTTATTTACTTTAATAGGTTCAAACGTTGTTCGTCTCTTTCTAAATTCAAAACAAATGAATGCTCCAAAGAAAAACAAGTGTTATTAAAATACATTCAGTATAACATGTTTTTAAGTTTACATTAAAAGTAGTAGAAATCGTCCAGTTTTCAGTTACGATCAGCTAGGAATAGACGTACGAAGATAAATACATTTTTAATAATTTATAATTTTAAAAAAAATAAATAATACTGCTTAGTACCTTAGACAACTATCTAAATCGTAGAAGTAGCAGGTTTTTTTATTTAACTATGTAAGATAAATTGTACAATAAATCTTTCTCTGGAACAACAATAAAAATATGCTCAACTAATCTATTATAATATGTAAATGTCGTTATGGTCAATGTATTTTTTTCATAGTTTAACGGATGAAAAATTTTTACACTTTTAAAATATATTCAGCTATATTTTTTAATATAACAAATCTTTACTTTACTAGACATCTTATAATAATACATTATTATTAATATTTTTAAAATGTTTTCTTAATTTAATTTTGAATAAACGCTTGCTTCTTAAAGTATATCAAATATTGAAATAAATGTTGAGGATTTATTTGAAGTAAAAATTATAATATTATTTTTACCATTTAAAGTGCATTGAAAATACATAAAAATATATTGCAATTGTATTGTGAAAAACAACTGAATGTAAACATTGGAAGTGAATAAGGACAAAACATTGCGATTTACTCTTTGTTGACTTTCAATATTTTCATTCAAATGTCCATCGTGTTACGTTTTGATGACGTAACCACGAGAGTAGGACAGAGCTCGCTCGGCGAGTTGCCCTGTGTTCGTAACGGAAATTGTTGTAAAGAGAAAAATTTATATTGTACATATACATAATATAGATCTAATTTCATGAATTTCTTTTCAACATTTTAAATAATATATTTAACAGTAAAAATGTTAATACAGACGTTTGCATTCATCTTTACGAATAAAATGTTTTGATAGGAGCGTTCTCAGATCCGCCCAACTCTCGAAACTGCCCTAAAGAAAAAAACCTCGTCGTATGAAAATTATTAAAATATCCAGCCAATTTAAGGCAGTTTATGTCTTAAAGGCAAGCAATCGGGGTGGCATTATTTTGGAAAGGGTCGAAAAAAGCCGGTCGTCCGATTCGACTTAGCATAAAGCGTGACTTAGTGGTCCTGCGGGTGTCGTCCGTCAGTCCGCCGCCGTGCCCCACCGAGGTTCTTTCGCATTTCGCGATATTTTGTCGCCCGCGGACATATTTATCGTCGCTGGCCCCACGTTATTTTTATGCCACGGCAGTCGCCTTTTGCGGAAGCGACACGTGAGCGTTATCCCGCGGGCTCCTCTTTCGCATACGTATTACGCGCGAAATACCCGGGACCCCTTTATCATCGGCTTTCGCACACTCGGCTGAGAAGCTTTCAGCCTGAGCAGTTAATTCCGCTACATTTGAACGCCACCGCGCGCGGCCGATATTTATCACGCAAATTGCCATTGTGGTTGCGACAATATACTGTACCGCCGGCTGTTAGCATTTCGTTATTTCGACAAAACGTAACGCCTGATGATGTCAGGCATAAATCAAATCCGTTATGTGCGTTTAAAACATAAGTTCTTTCATACTTTGAATTTTCGTATACACAACAAAAAAAAAAAAAAAATATGTTACAAATCATGAACGATTTACTGAACTGAATGTGTATATAGATGAGGTAAATGTAAAATTATTTACTAACAATTGAAAAAAAGCCTCGCAATGATTGAACAAAACACGAGTGAATGACTTATGCATTTAGTTTTTTTCATCAATAATTTATCATTATAATATCTTACCATAATTGCTTAAATATAAAATTAAAATGTCAATTAATAAATTCAAAAAGTTTGTTCAATCTGCCATTTATTTTGAAGTTGCACCCAGAAAAATATCACGTAAATTTAGCATGAATTGATATTTATTTACGTAAAACTGTAAATATTGAAAACGTGCTATTAAATAGATCTCACCCCTTTTTTCCCCTTTTCTTGTAATCAAAGTATGAAATTCCAATATCAAAAAGGTAATCATGAGTGGACTTCGATAGTGTGTGGGAAAATTGATTCGGTAAGCGCACAGATAAACACAAATCCTCGTACTCATTAATAACCTGTCGAATTCGTGGGTGTACACGCGTGCGTTGATTTATACTTGAGATTCTAATGCGAGCCGGTCAAATTAATTTGCAACGATGAACAAGTACTGCCTCTATTATCGTTGCATTACCAGATAGAAGATTAGCCAAGTTTATAATGTATCCGATTCTGTATTTCTATTTCGTTGAAAATCGAGTGTACCGTATCCGGATTACAATTTATTACAGGCTTGACAAGTACCATTAATGACGACTTTCGTCCGCTTGATGACCCTCATTATTAAATCGCATTAGCATGCCACTATCTTTCAGTACTTTTCCCCGTTATTTTCTGTATTGATCGATAATCTTTTTCCCTCGCAAATGGCTTTTTGTCGAAACGAAAAACCAAGTAATTAAATTCCATGAAACATTAATTTGCATTCACGAAAGTCAGTGTCGTATTAAGACTAATACAAATGAGTGACAATTTCGGAGACACGCTTTATTTGAAATGTTTGATCTTTCAACGAAATAAGTTAAACAGCACGATACCCTCATCAAAGCCGTTCACGCTTTAGCATTGAGAAGAAAACCATTCCGCACGGGTATCCAGAGGGATTTTCGTCAAAATAACCGTATCGGCCGGTGAAAACAGAAATGTCATGCCATTGAACGACGGAACCTAACGTCCGCCCTTTCTTCCACCAATCGAAAAGTGCTTGTAATTTTACGCGTGGCGAAACAAGGATCGTCGCTAGAATATTATTTTATCATTCGCACTAATTTGAAAAACAAACCCCGCTTGAAGTAAAATACTGATACAGAAGCCTTTTAATTGACATTATCCATTTATTTTCTCAACTTTACTCGCATTTAGCGTGCTAAATTCCAATATATTAAAAAATTTTATACAGTTAATGAAGAAAATAAGTAAACTGTTAGTACAAGTTTTAAGAAAAATTGTTTATGAAAATGTTATTAAATTGCCTGGAAGTTAATCATATAAAATCATAAAATCATTAATCATATAAAATTATATAAAAAAGTAGTATAATATTTAATTTACAATTATACGAAATACTCGTAGAAAAATTTAAGCCGATAAGTTATGCTGGATATGCAGAACGTTATTATAATTTGTTTTCTAAAAATGCTGTGACATTATCATCACTGATTTCCTATATACGTTGTAATTTATTAAACGGTATTTCTCTCCGTGTAGATAAATATATGCTTTATAAGAATTATTTATTCTAAATATAAATAGAATTTCGTTTTGTCCATATAATGAATGGAAATCCTATTTAATATAAGAATATTCTACTACTCTTAAATAGACAGTTTTGTGAGTGCATTACTTGACAAAACTCGGTCAGCAGTACACATAGTAGATTATTTATGAAATAATAACTTTTTGTTTTTGATATTATGTTTTGAAATAAATGTTGAGGATATATTTAAAGTAAAAATTATAATATTATTTTTACCATTTAAAGCGCATTGAAAATACATAAAAATATATTGCAATTGTATTGTGAAAAACAATTGAATGTAAACATAGGAAGTGAATAAGGACAAAAAATTGTGATTTGCCCTTTGTTTACTTTCAGTATTTTCATTCAAATGTCCATCGCAATGTGTAGTTCCAAGACTATTTTCTGACTTATAATACAATAATTTTTTTATTTTATTTATACAAAAATGCACATTAAAATTTTATATTGTTAATTGAAATTAATGCAAACATTTCATTAAAGGTAACATACGTCAAAATTACTACTGTAATGAATTTATTATATTTTTTTATAATAAATATACATGTAATTTATATGTAAAAGGTATTTCTTTTTTGTTGTGGGTCTCTTATTTTGTGTTTTACAATAGTTAACATTTGTGAAAAATAATTTGAAAATAATATTCAATTACAAGACTTATGTTTTCATTGAATGATAAATATTTTGCTAATTCTGAAATGAATAATATATTATTTCACAGCATTTAATTTTCTAGTAAATGTATTTCAAGTTGACAATATTGTAAAAATAATATTTATTATCGTAACGGAAATTGTTGTAAAGAGAAAAATTTATATTGTATATATACATAATACAAATCTAATTTCATGAATTTCTTCTCAACATTTTAAATAATATATTTAACAATAAAAATGTTAAACAGACGTTTGCACTCGGTCAGCAGTACACGTAGTAGATTATTTCAGAAATAATAACTTCTTGTTTTTGTTATTATTTTAAACTTCTAATGTTCACAAAAAAATCACAGAATTAGATTTATTCATTTAATTATTTTTCATATCAAATTGATTTCAAAGTTAATTTTTCACGAACTCCATTCAGTATAACTATAAAAACGTTTTAAAATGGTTTTCTTCATGACTGCTTTCATATAAACAAATAATCACCGGACATTTAAAGAACCCCCAAATTAATCATTAATTGTAAAACACAGAACGTATCCCAATAATATGAAAATTGCATATAATTTGCGCCGGAATTTTTCTGGAATCGCGTGTTTACTTTTCTCGGGAAAAATTCGCGCGGATGAGCTGCACGCGTTCCGCAAAGTGGAAAGTTAAATTTGGCCTGATTATAATATTTAATATCGAATACGCTGTTAATTTAAAAGCAGTTCGTTAATTGTCCGCGAATTCGGTGAGATCCTGTTAATGGTGTAATTACACGTTTACGGATATGGCTCTTTGGGTTTTTTTTTTTTTTTTTTTTTTTTTTAATGTCACGTCCAATTAACCTTTAATAGCAGATATAATCCCCGATAAGGAGAAAGCAAACATTTCGGTATGAATTATGAATTTCAGCTGGCCCAGCTGTCATTCGGCTTTCAGGAAATGTTTTTTAATTACTCGACGAATACGAGCGCCGAGTATTGATTGCGCGCGGCTCCGGCGCCAGATTTTATTCATTACGGCAAACGACGCTGTTGTCAATGACGTTGCTTATACACCTGTGCGTCCTTGGACGAAATGGACGCGGCGTAAGAAAAAGTAAAGCCGCTGTGTTGCGGCGCTGCAACGAGGTGATAAATATATTTGACTCGTAAAAACTTTATTACGTCTTGGGTGGTGCGGTATATACATATCATACGGGACGTAAAAATAGTAGATGCAGTCGATCACCGACCGGAAGTAAAACAAAGAAACCGACCATTTTGAACCCGAACTAACGTTTCCCTTGACATAAATCACAAGACAAACACGATTTCGCGCGAACGTTTGTTAAATAAACTACACGTGGCCATTGTTTTTGTCGTCGTTTAGTTATCGCTAGACAAAGGCCGAAATAAAGTCTCGGAAATATCTGCTGCTAAGCTACACAACTCCGAAACTTTCATGACGGCGTAAAATATTATCGGTATAAAGACACATAACTGCAGGACGCGTTTTGCGCGTCGCTTCATTTGTCTTTATATTAGCGCCATACGACGCCGCAATGTTCGTAATAACCCCCACCCCCCACCCCCTACGACCAGCGCCTATTCACAGAAGGTGGCCACTTCCTCCGTTCCCCTAACTCCTGAAACTTGTCTTTTAAACAACCGGATCGGGTAATATTAAACGTAATGTTATGTATCATGAAAAACTGTATTACCTTTTTCATGCGTTCGTGCGAAATTTTTCAACGGGGCTTCTGGTCGGGTGTTGTACAATTTGTTTTTACTTTCTCTTATGAAATTTAAAGTATTTTTTATTGGAGAATGAAATGTCAATGAATTGTTTTAAGAATTTAAATCGTTACACTGAGAGAAATTTTCGGTTATCCTAACTATAAAAATAAAGTTGGTTTTAGAGTCAACTAAGTGAAGTTCACATCATGCAATAAATATGTAAAGTTGAGTCAACTATGAAACAGACTTGAGAAAATCAATTAATAATAAAAATTAAATAATAAGGCTATAAATCATAACTACAATTGAACTTTTTTTAACGCAAAACTTTTAAGATATAATTTTAGTAATGTGTACTGTTTTTTGATGCCAATTTTAGTGAAATTTTTATTATATCAAGTTTATTTTATTGTTTTCGAAGTTGTTTTAGAGGAGCAATCAAATATGCCTCTGTATTTAGCGCAACTGCATTTTTATAGTTGACGTCAAAACCAACTATAATATAGAGTTGCGGTGGAAATAGTTCTGATAACTGCATTTTACATTTATTACAGCTGTATTTAGTTATTACAACTAAATATGTCACAACTCTACAAATTTAGTTCTGATAACTTTGTATATTTCTCTCAGTGTAGACCTCGAATAAAGGAGCATTGAAATATTGCTGCATTTATGTAAACCATAAATAATTTATTACATTTTAAAATTATACACGGAGAGAAAAGATTAATAAAATTTACTGACATTCTTAGTAAATTGGTTATATATTGGCAGAACTTGAAAAATTACTATCTTAAGTTAGTAAATCATATCAATTTGTTGAAAATGATTCTTAGAAAGCTGACACTTTTTACTAACTTAGGATAGTAATTTTTCAATTCTTGAAAGTATATGACCAGTTTACCAACAATTTCAGTAATTTTTATTAATCTTTTCTCTCCGTGTAGCTATTTCATTTTGTCCAGTGCTTTTCCTTTAAATATAAAATTGTGTATGTGACATTTTTAACAATTTAGATGTGAATCGAGAATGTTTATATTAATGTGATTATTTTTATTTTCCAGTCCATTAGATGTACCGTGAACGGGTGTTCCTGCGACTCCTTCACCCCAGGAAAACGTTATCTCCGTTGCTGCGACAAATGTCATCATGGATGGGTGCCGCATGGTGAGTCACGCATGCTCTTTCATAGTTACTAAACGTTTATATAAATTTGACACACTTCTTTCGTATGATATACAATTGACGCATTAAAAAGGGGTGCTAGCAGTATAATAAATATAATACGAAACAAGTAGCCAGTAACAGAACGATCGCTTAGACGGCAAAAATCCAACTTTGTCCCGAACGATACCATTTTTCTCGCTTTAAAAACAATTTATAAGTAACAACGGCCGGATCGAAAATCCGGCAAACGAACGCTCGTTCAAGTTTAGAAATAGCCCCCCCCCCCGCTCTATATTGCGTGGAGCAATACTCGATTTACCGTGGCTTATTAAAAATTGAATTTCGTATCGAATCTGTATTATGGATGGCGGATTTGCATTTTGCGCGTAAGCGCGTCAGTATGCGTCATCTCGAAATACCGAAAAGCGTCCCGTGGGACGGGATTCAATTTTCCGACGATGACCAGTGCCATCCCTCGCGCAGGCCAGAATAAGATCGTGGACTTTATGCGCTCGTAAGTTTTCAAATGTGTAGAGGCGATTGGCTATTCGACTTCCGCGGCATCGATACACGCTTAACTTATACCGGAACGTCTTACGCCCGTTTTTTATTGCCCCCGAAAAAATTTCAGCCCCTCGCGTACCCCGTCC
>JABFPN010005052.1:0-13845 GCA_022817305.1 Leptoteleia sp. ZL-2020 | reverse complement strand
TTTACTTCTGATTCTGAAAATTCAATCATACGTACTATTCAGACGACCGCAATATATATAATGTTTCATTTACCGGAACTTTTCAATAAATCAACTTATTTTTCTTTTCTGTTAATCTATTTCACATTTATATTTTTATTTATAAACTTTATATATATATATATATATATATATATATATTTTGTCAGAAAAAAAAACTACTTTACAGTTTACGGCTATACATAATAATAAAATATTATTATTATTATAAACAATAATGGAGAAAAGCAAGTTGAAGTGTTTACACGTAAAATGTGAAAATTAAATGAAAATTACAATGCAATAAGGTACAATTTTAATATATATAAAATGAATGAGCAAAATAGTAATAAAACATAGAATTTTAAATCTATTTTAGATATACCATTCTTTCGCGATACGACATAGTAATTTATACAACTTTTTTTTTTCTTTATTTAGTTTATTGTGCAACTAAGAAGGAAAATTCAGAATTTTTTTATAGTTCTCATAAGATTGTGCTATAAACCGAGATACTTTTTCGCAGCCATCTATGAATTGCAGCTTTAATAAAACAAGTTTACAAGACGACAAATATTTTCTATTTAAAATAATAAAACTGACGTAGTAAAACCCGTATTGGTACAAAATCTCTCCATTTTATTCGTGTATTGTGAAGTTTTTTTTAGTGGAAAAGAAGCGCGGTTGATTTCAAAAAAAAAAAAAAGGAGAAAAAGTTGTATTAAATTTTCGTACCTAGGGGAAAAGTCGTCTTTAAAAACGAGTCACATTTTCCCCTATAAAAATTAAAATACACTTTAAATATAAAAATGCATTTTAATAATAGTTGTAAGCTTTAATTGTTCCCCCCTTTCAATACAATATAAAAATTTTTGTGGCAAACTTTTTATTTCATATTTTGTCCGTTAGATGTCCTATTGCCTATGTCGTTCACAAACCAATTATTAAACGGTTTACTAAAATTTAATAAACAGATTGTTAACTCGTACAAAACCACATAGATCTGCTATTTTTAATAAGTTTTCCATAATATTCTTTAGGTATAATGCCAAATTAGTAAACGTTTTATTAAAAAATAATATTCTTTTCTCTCACTGTACATACTAATTATTTATTGTTAAAATTGCAATTGTAATTATATTTTAATTCAAAATTCATACACTACGGCAGCTGGTTGTTCAATGCCCATAACCTTTTGAATGAAATTAAGCTTTAAATTTGGTGACATTGAGGGA
Source organism: Leptoteleia sp. ZL-2020 (assembly GCA_022817305.1). Taxonomy (NCBI): domain Eukaryota; kingdom Metazoa; phylum Arthropoda; class Insecta; order Hymenoptera; family Scelionidae; genus Leptoteleia; species Leptoteleia sp. ZL-2020. The sequence goes on along the minus strand of JABFPN010005052.1, from coordinate 12,592 downwards.
AGAATCGCAAAAAAAAAAATCAATATAAGACGGAAACAGAGTAATGGAAAGAAAAATTTTAAAATCGTTATTGCAAGGGCGCTTGGGCGATAAAGGGTTGAAAGGTGACTATTAAATTGCAACGACATTAACAGCTGATTCCAATCAAAATCTTTATGTTCTATCTCGAACGGGGAGACGATATTTCGCCATAACGCAAGGCTCTTCTATGAGACTTACAATAAGGATGAACATTTCGTGTCGTTTATCTTTCCAGTTTGACAAAACAAGAACAAGGTCATACGTGTACTCCTCTTTACTTGACTTTTCGTAATTTGTCGAATTTTTTGTTGGGTATAATAAGATAAAAAAAAAGGCGAATGAGAGTAACCTTCGCTGAGAATGCCCCCAGTAGATTACCTACATTAATTTCGCCCACCTCACCCCCAACCGTTCGACGAATGAAGAATGGTTTCGTTCGAGGGACCGAATCGGACGGATTTGCAAACAAAGTGCGCAAAGTATACGCTCTTTTTTTTTCCTCGCGAGAATCGCGGGCAATGATTTTCGGTTTGTTTATTTTTCCTTCTTTATTCCTTTGTCTTCTTTTTTCTTCCTCTTGCATCGACGCAAGTTTTCATATTTGTTATTTTCGTTACATAATAGTTGGCCTTGATTTTCGCGCAATGTTACGACAAAAGGATCAAACTGCGCCAATTTGTTGCACGCTCTATGGCCGAACAAAAGAGAAAGAAATGTTGAAACAAGTGAAATGCTATCGATATTTGGATAGGAAAAAAGTACTTTGCGTTTTGTTATTAAGTAACGGAATTTGATTTAAATTTGACATTTGATAATTTTTTAATAAGTTTCCCGTTCAATGAATAAATTAGAATTCTATCTATTTGGAATTGACATATGATATAGCTATTAGTATTATCAGCCGATGTTATCGATATTTCGTTTATTAAAGATAATGACTTTCAAAATATTTTTCGATGTGGTTTCAAAATATTTTTCGACTGATAAAAACGCTTGAAAGTATTCGTTTAAAACTACGAAAATATTATTGCATTGTTAGCATAAAGTTTTAAAATATTAGAATGTTATTTTTCACAATACACACGATTAATTAGTGACAATACTTTTTGAACAATAAAATGCTTATATTTATTTTCAGAAATAAAATTATTATTCATCGTTAATTGAATAATTAAAAAAAAACTTAATATCTACACGGTATTATCGATAAATTCATATATCGGCGAATTTGTTCGTCGGAAAATCTAATGAATAACGTAAGAGCAAGTTTTGTGTTGTTTCGGTGTATAAGTCATGACGCGAGAGCATCTTTTATTTATTGAAGAAATAATTCATTCGTAGTCAACACTTTCCGGTACCTTATTCAATAGAATTTCACCTATCGCCCGCTTAAACCTCAAAATCGATTAAATGTAAATTTATATTTTTAATAACCGAAATGTAATCGACAACTACGATTGCTTACACTAAAGAAAAAATGTTGAGTGCTTCCAACTCGATGGTAGAGTTGATGAAGGCATACTAGAAACAACCATATTCGAGTTAAATCTCCCATATTTATATAGTTGAATTGACTCGGTATTCCAATTGAATAATTGAAATTAGTGAAATGACAGTCGGTGTATATCTCACGTTACGAAACAGTGACGTTGGCGCAGTGGTTTAACTTTTAACTCCATGTTAAAATATCTACCTACTGAGTTCAAATCCTAGCCAAGGCGAGATTATGAAAAGATTTTTTTATAAAATTATTAAATAAAATATTTTTCCGTAACAAGTATACATAGAGTTAATTAAACTCAAAAGATAGTTTATTTGTATTAATAAAATGAGCTATGTCAAATTTTAAATAAGCTTGATCGTATTTGACTCAGAAAACGAGTTGATTCAACTCGATTTTACATGATTCAACATAGCACTTTTTACAGTGCGGTCTTGAACGGGGTTTTTTAAAGCAAATTTCTATCGCGCATTTGTCTCCTATCAAAACTAATTGCTTTCCCCTCTCCCTCCCCCTCCAGGTTCTGGACATTTATGCTTGTATTTATAGCGAAATTGAACTTTAGTTATCAAGTTCGAGAGAGTTTCCGTAGCAAGTTAACCAATCGTCGGTTCGAATGTGAACTTAAATTAGCTTAAAATTTTTGCGCCGACTAAAATGTTGGCCCTTAATGAACGCTCTGCTTTCGCCGCTCGTAACGTGTTCATTAAACTTTGCTTTTCCGTTCATTGCAATTTCACCTTTGGGACACCGCTCGTGCGCTGCCAAAGAAGTTTCCTCCCTTAAACACATTCGAGCAGTGGTTCACGTGCCTTGTAAACACGCCGGCGATGTTATAAGTTAATAAATGATGCTTTCACTCGTGTGTAATAATTTTGGACTCTTAACTTTTCGCGTTAATGTAACCCGAAAAGTTAATTCCTTTGCAACTTTATCGCTTTAACTTTCTTTTCCTTTTCAGTTCAATGCGTCATAAGTTGTATGCATACAAGTTCATTCTCTTTCGAATTAATAACAAATTTGTTAAGTTCAATTTAATCAATGTTCAAATTAATTATCAGTAATTTTCTATCAGAGTATTAAACAGATAATTTAAATGAATGAAATAAAATTCTTTCAATTTCCCGTTTATTTGGAATACAGGATAAATTTAAAATGAGGTTTACTATTGATCTACAATGTAATTCAGTTATATTGGTATTAATGTCTGTTTATATTAAATTGAGATATGTTTTAATCAATGAATAATGCTTGTTTTATTAATTAACTTTTTGTTTGAGTTTACACTGTCGTTAATTAGATTCTTATTAACTTAAATTCTTTTTTAAATAAACAACACTTTAAAATTTAGCGCCGAAATTAATTTCTTTTTGAGTATAACAGTTATACAGAATATTCATTGAAAGTTGACTATCTTGGTTATAAGATCTAACGTCTCAACTTAAATATCATTGTAATCTATCAATTAATTTACTGCAGTAAATCTTTGGGCCTAATTGAAGTCCAAAAAAAACTTTATATATATATATATATATATATATATATATATTCGAATAATTTATTACATTGACTTATTTAGCTGGATGTCACAGTCCCTCTCAAGATTTAACAACGATCCCACGCAAACAATAGTACCGAACCATTTAAACACTCTTATGAACACAGGAATAATATTCTAATACTAGACGCCGAAGTGTTCGAAGACATAAATCGCAGCTTAAGTACCTCGTATCTCAATTGGCTGAGAAAGTCTTCGAGTATCTTGCTACTTTATTTCTAGATTGTGAAATGAAATATGCGGGAAAGCAAATGAACGTTTTCTTTTTTCACGCAAGAAAATATATTACGTAGCGAGTGAAACATATTCTAAAGGATACTACGAGGGGGGGGGGGGGCAGATCTAATACAAATTACTAACATTTTTAGTAAAATGTACATAAACGTGAAAAAATTAAAACATTGCTATCTTAAGTTAGCAAAGGCTATCCGTTTATTGACAACTATTATTTAATAATATGATAAGTAACATTACCGTTTGAATATAAATATTTGTTTTTAAAAAAGAAATATTTCTGTTTTGCGCATAAAACAGGTGTCTTTGCTTTTAAAAACCGTAATATTTATTTAAAGATGGACACGTGTTCAAAATAAAGTTAAAAATAGTAATATTTTTTGTCATATCTGTCCTGTTGGTACTAACTTGAGATCGTAATCTTTCTATCTTTTCAAATATATGTACTGAAAAAAAAGTGGAGATAACAATTATTATACTGTATCTAAAAACTAGAACAAATGACAATTTCTTGCTTCTTGTACTTAACATGTACACTATATTAATTTTTATCCCAACTTTTTTTTCACTGCATCCACATTGCTAACAATTTCGGTCATTTTTATTATACATCTTTCTCTCTCCTTGCAAAAGTGAACTGGCTTTCCAAAGTTATTATAAAATACGACAACTACAAACAACATTCTTTTATTGTCCGCGATAGAAAGAGAAAAATTCTTGATCCGCCCCTTTCAAAACATTTATTTCAATCATAAAGGAACTGTGATTTTAAAGCTTATCCAGGTAGAGTATTCGGGTGACCTTACGCTATCGGGGTTTCGAGTTGCTCCGTGACTATTCTCGAGTTCCTCGAAGGGCGCGAGATAAGGAAAACATTGAAATACGAAATACAAGGAGATCTAACGCCGTGTCCTTGAAATACATCCGCGCGATACAGTCGTAATTGCGGTTACTTTCAAATTGTCAGATATTACGCGAAACTTGGTTCTCCCTCGGAAACTTCGATTTCGTAACGCATCCTTCTAAGCCTGTTATAAAGCTTGTGTGAAGTGCCGGGGAAGGCTTGAAAGCGCGTTATCGTCGAGAAAAATCAGCGGGTCACGCCGGTCGGAGTGGGGTCTTATCTCGCGACAAGTTGTTCAGTTATTCAACGACTCTTAACTGATTGTTCCTTTATTTCCGACGAAACGGGGTGTCGTTGCCCTCAGCGATCTGTCGAGCGAGATTTGAAATTGAGACAAATAAAGGCCATCTTTGAGATAAAATTAAACTTCATTTTCGCCGGCAGGGTGTCTTAAGGGATGAATTATCTTTTATTTGAGCATTGATTAAGATGGCACGTGGGGTATATAAATTTATGTATCCGCAGAAAAACAAAAAGATTTATCAGTGGGGTAAAAAGGAGCAGTTACGTTAATTAAATATTTAGCTTGGATTTTTCTTTTTTTTCTAAAATTAAGTCATAAGGTCACTGTACTTCGCGAGTCGAGTCAACGTACAACAATTATTCAAGGATACATTAAGGGCAGCTATTATGGGGACGGGGGGGATTATCGTGGCGTTTAAGTACGACTTTGGAAAATGTCTTAAATAAGGAAGGGATGGCCTAGAAAGTGAATATACCTTTGTTACTAAAGTATTACTTATTTCAGAAAATCTCAGTGTTGAAGAAGAATTTAAATTGCGAAGGAGAATATAATTAAAAGTGTATATTTGAACGATGAAGGGAAATTTGATATTTTATTAAACGCGAGAAGTTGGATTATTTATATATACTTAGAGAAAAATGTAGTGCAGCCAACTAAAAGTATTGTAGTTTCGATAAATTTAGTATAGCTCAGTTAATATCTAATAATACATTTCTTTTCACAAGAAATTACCGTATAAACACTTGAAAATTAATTTAATTTTATGCTACATTTTTGTCAACAATTCTTATACTTTATATAAACACTAACGTAAAGTAATTTCATGCAACATTATTAGTTGGCAAGTATCAAAATATTGGTGAATATCACGAATTACAGTTTTTCTATCAATATTCATAAATTTAATATTGCGTATTGATTGGTTGATTAAATAAATACACGTTAAAATTTTGATAATTACAAGTCTTAAAAAAATAAAAATAAATATTGGAGCACGTTGGCCTGGTTTGCAAGAAATTAATTAAAATATAAATGTTCGTGTCGGGATAAATTTTACATATTTTTAAGATCAGTAAAGAGGCATGTTCGTATCATTTATTTGTTAATGCGAAATCAACGGATTCTCATTCAGGTTCTGTATCTATTATTAGAACCGACAACGATATCCCTATGAAGATAGTTCTGGCACAATCCGACTCATAGTCTATCAATGTCTTCGAATATTAAATGTTATCTGCGGTACCGCATTGCCGCAGTGCCGATGGTAACAAAACTTTTAAGAGTACGTGTACCCCAATCGGGAATTAAATTAACACCTCCGTATCGCCATGTTTTCTACACTTTAACAGCTCGGGGTACACGAAGTTGTTACTTTCCGATAATTGGTTTTGTGTACCTTGCGTTAGCATCACACATGATTACTTTCATTTTGTCCCACTTTCCGTGACAAGAATAAAGGCAATTTTGTGATAAAAATAATTTTACACATTATTATAATGTATCCGTTACCCTTACGTATTTATTATGTATATATAACTTTATTATAATAATGAAAAAAGTATATCTGCAGAATGGATTTTATTTTACATTCTTCATTTTATCTATAAGCAATAATGATTTATGATAGGTGTGTTGCTTTTAATTTATTTTCTTTTCGACTACCAAAGATAAGTATTCAAAAGACTGTTAAGTTAGCGCGGCAGTGTAAGTTGAAAAAAAAATTGTTGGAAGTGATAAAAGTTTTGCCGATGTCTGCTTAGGACCATGTACAGTTAGACCGTGGAATATATTGGACCTTTTAATATTTCTTCACAGAAAATTGTTATATTTGACGGTTGAAAATTTTCGTATTTTATTTATTAAATATTAATTAATAAGACGCTTTTATTATAACACTGTTTAATTGCAGTTTAATAAATTTATTAAATTTAATTATGGAGATTTATTTCTAGAGTAAATATTTAACGACAATGTTAGCTTTTTGTTTCTACAAACTTCTTAGCTTGTCGGAAATGTTGATAAAAGCTTAAAAATCGAGTACTGTTCCTAAGAGTACACTTTAAGTGAGGGTTGAGTGTATTCGATTCCGGCAATTTCCAATTTGTTCAATCCAACTCTTTAAAAATATTCCGGAACAAAAAAATATAAAGATTATATGTTGAAAAATGTTGCAGAAAAGAATCCTATGTCTTGTAGGGTTACAAGGACATTGTGTAACATAGCTACTAAATTGACATATTCATGCAAAAAAGAACGTTATAATATAAAGTAATATTGCAGTAGCATATAATGAAATGATTTTACGTCGTTATTTTTATAAAGTATAAGAATTTTTATTTTAACTTTTTTATTGCATACACACGAGATCTTTGCAATTTTATAAGGTGAACAACATTTTTTTCTACAATTTTTTCTACGTATACAATTTAATTTTATGCCATTATAGAATCATTTGTGATTTTTATTACATAATTTTATACTATAATATATTCTTGATAAATGCTAACGGGAGTAATAGGTATGATTTTGTATTTATGCATGTAATTCACATATTAATTCTGTATTATTGACATGTGTGGATTTGATATCACTTTGATATGAATTACATTGATTTTAATGACGTGCCATAATATCAATTAATTACAAATCTATATTATTAGGCCATGATTTCTTAACAATCGATACTTTTTAATAGCTTTGTACAAATGTTTAAATATATTAATACATTTTCTCTTGTGTAAATGATACAATACCAAATTATTGTTATATATATTAACGTTATTTATATGAGAAATTTAAGAAAAATTGTTTTAAATAACCTCTCCATTCATTTTATATAAAAAATAAAACATGATGAAAAAAGGATTTCTTTTGCACAAGGAATAATTTACTTAATGGTTTCTTTATATAAAAATATTTAACTTTATCTAATTACTTTGTAGAAAGTAATACTAAATTCACGACTCAATACTCAATAATAAAAATAATATTATATTATTGAACTTTAAATATTTTTTCCAAATAATAATATCCCCTGAAACTTTCTTGATTAGTTATTTCAACGGAAATATAAAATTCTATTTAATAAATTATTTTATTACGAATATAAAGTTATTTGATAGAAATGTATATTTTACACTGTATATAGTAAAGTCTCAAATGGGAATATTTACGTACAATTTACATTACATTTATGCATTAAACTTTTATTACAGTTATATATCTGCTAAAATATGAAATTTAATTGAGTATAAAAATCAATGAAATATTATTACCGCATTATAATAAATGTTATTTGCAATGTAATAATTGAAAATGAAACGTTGTTACATGCAATTTTACGACAAGTATTATAATCAAACAGTGTTTTACCTAATATCCCAAAGTCATCCGACGTTATAAATTATAAATGAGTCCATTCTCCATTAATGATTCGGGCGGGAAAGCTTAGACATTAAAACGTACGATCGTAGGATGTTATGAAAGATTGTAAGTAAATATTGAGTGTAGTATCTTATTACGTGGGGTTTTACGTTGACTTCGTAAGCAGCTTTTTGCGCAAGAATTTTCTACAAAGTCACTTAACTATTATTCTCGTATTTACAATTGAAACTATTTCGGCAGTTTTCTTTTATTTATTACAATTTTCTTGCAGTTAAGAATCATCCCTTGTCAAAATGAAACATATATGGTCCATATCCGTAGTTGAGACGTATATATTTATTTCTTAATCCACATATGGTCATATGTGGATATATATGGTTGATATATATGTCAATAATTGATGTAATATTTTGTCTATATATGCTTTCAATAATTTCCTTACATTGAAATCAATTATATATATATGCCATACATAAATATAGGAAAAACTTATATGATTTTTTTATTTCCTTATATGAAATTGTTGGATCATATATGTTTCACTAGGGATCTAATCTAGAATATCCTAAAATATTCTAGAATACTAAAATATTTGATCTCAATAGTATTTCTTTTAATTATTATTCCAAAGGTCACCATTTTATTCATACCAACACATTACTATACAACGTGAAAAACTATAACTTTCTTTTTGAGCTGATTAAAAATTGAAAGAAGACAAACCTACCCATCTTATCAATTATATCTTGATAGTAATAAAAAGAACTTGTTTAAAGACCGCTTTTTATTACCACCTTAACTGCGGGACAAAATTTTTCACATTACAAACGCGACCAGGAAAAATAAATAATGTACGCGTCAGTGTTTTGATCGGTACGCACGTATTTCCTTGGCTGTGCAACAATGTTTATTGTCGCATGCCGGGGGTCGGGTGGGGGGGGGATGCAAATGGAAACGGTCTGGTAAATTTAAATAATTCATCGCAAACAAAATATTCGAGATGGCCGGAAAAGAAAATTATATTCATATCTGCGGCAATCTTCCTCGAACATATGTAAATCAATATGGAAAATTGCCACACTAATATTCAGCCAGTGATTCTCCGCCAAGACACGTACTTCGCGGTAATTCCGAATTCAAATTACTCGCGAGATTAAATTTGGTATGTGTGTTTGCAGGCGCAGTAAATTTGAATGTTCCCGGAGTAAGTTGGATCATACGAAACGATCAACCCCCGATCGCGCGAAATACCTTCCAACGAGCATTATAATACGCTTGTGTGTAATGTAACGCGAGGCCAAGAATTCGTGCGGAATTACGGCGCGCTCGAGTTTCCCTCGCAAACGCGCCAAAAGCCTCGTCGAAGACGATAATCCGGGAGACATCCCCGCCCTCCCCTCATCCCCCCCCCCTCCGAGTATGGCAATTGTCTCGAAAGTTGCTTAACGATTGCGGCAACACGGTGACCTCGCGAAAATTCGCTTTGCCGGGATCATCCGGGCCTTTCAAAGACTTTACCATTTTTAACGGAAATTGTGACCGCAGTGCTCGACACATTCCCTTAAGATTAAATCCCATTTTATACTCAATTCTTCTTCTATTGTGCTAAGGCATTTTTCCTTTTCATTCTTAACTGGAATGATTTATTTTAAACGCCCTCTAAATGTGCATACCGGATGTCTAAATTTTATTCCGACACCGAGGAGAAATTTATTAGCAGATGCGACTGTATTTTATGACAATTCGTGGATACGTGTGGATCTTGTGATGTTCCTGTGTTGTAGTATTTTTAAAAAAAGATTATGAAGGTAAAAGTTTCGTTGGGTGAGGAGTAGAACCCGGTACCTCGGGGTTACCACACTGAGAAAAATAAAATAATAAGAGTTACTATACTTTCTGGCATTCTGAGACTCTATGCTCCAATGTTAAGAACTCTGCCAGACAGTCTGGTAAATGGTGTCACTTTTTCAAGTATCAATTATCAGAACTGTGGTACCTCTTGTCACATTGTCGAGCATTATTTTATACAGGAACACATAGAGTCCAGGATTACTATATTATTTTTCTTAGTGCAGTGGCGTTAACCTTTACCAACTACTCTACGCCACCACACATTTGCTTTACTTCAGAATTATATTTGACATGGTTTAGGCCACGCCCCTCTCACATTAACACTTTACTTAATTTAACAAAGACCGGTATCGAGGAAAGAAACATTACTAACATGTTGGTAAACTACACTGAGAAAAATAGTATAGTAATCCTGGACTCTATGTGTTCCTGTATAAAATAATGCTCAACAATGTGATAAGAAATACCACAGTTCTGATAATTGGTACTTGAAAAAGTGACACCGTTTACCAGACTGTCTGGTAATGTTCTTAACATTAACACATAGAATCTCAGAATGCTAGAAAGTATAGTATCTTTTATTATTTTATTTTTCTCAGTATAGCCATATACTTGAAGAAATTACTATAATGGGAAAAAAGTTTGCATAAAAGATATTATACTGTATCTAAAAATGGGGACAAGTAACATATTCTTGTGATACTTAAAACACAGTTTAAAAAAGGTTGTAAGAGAAATAATCATTTTAATTATACTAGATCATAGTAACTTTGTACAATTCTTATAATCTCTTTTAAGATGTATGTTAAGTATGACAAGAAGATGACATTTGTCCCCATTTTTAGGTACAGTATAATAATTTTTCTCTGCAGAAACTGCAGCATAAGGGGTGTCAAATTAAAGGAAATTTCAATGTAAGTAACAATTTCACATGCATATCTCAACTAATTTTATACACAAAATATTATATCACTTGAAGAGGCATTTTATTCTTCCAACATAAAATGCGCTTTTTGTAGAACGACAATCTTGAGCGTGAGATAAAATGTGTTATAATATAAAAATGCATTGAAATTGGAGACAATAAAAATTCGCACGTTATTCTTATAATGAATTTAAATGGGCCGGATAAAAAATTCATTTTTATTTGTACTTGATAAAATTTCGTTATAAAATCGAGTTACTCTATTACGTTTGCTAGCCGGCTTTATTTTCAATGCATGTGTCGTCAGTAATGGGAAGGAATAAATAATATTTCAGTATCCTTAGGCGAGGTATTAAAACTATACTTAATAATGATATGTAGCGAGCGAATCGCCGCGCGCCGGGCACTCAAAACTGATTGCATCGAAACTGAGTTAAACGCTTGGTATCGGACAAAAATTGTATCGATCAAATCAGTGTCGTCGTAAAAGCGAGCAAGTATAAATGTTTCGAAACCCATCAACTTTATTTTGCTTTTCAAGCATCCTTGAATGAGACGCTTATCTGCGAGGATTCTCTTATTTTCAAAATTGTTTTACCTCAAAGACGCGTCTGCAACTTTAACAACAAATTTTCAATGTCACTCGAGGAATTGCCGTTTGTGTAATAGTTACATGTTAGTTATGGGATTTTGTTTACTGTTGTTTTTTTGTTTTATTTAAATTTCATTCTCTTGTTTAATATAAAACAATTATTTTTATGTCGAAAGAAAAGTTGCGAGGAATTTGATTAATTCACACTGGCAAATAATATGCATGGAAAGAAAGGATTAATAAAAATTACTGAGGTTGTTAGTCAACTGGTCATATACTTGGAAACATTGAAAAATTACTATCCTAAGTTAATGAAAAGTATCAGTATGCTGACAACTGTTTTCACCTTTTAAATTATCATTGTCGACTAACTGACGCGTAACTTAAGTTAGTAATGTTTTCAAGCATATGACCAGTTTACTAAAAATGTTAATAGCTTTTATCAATATTTTATCTTCGCGTAGAATTTATAATTGAAGTCGATTGGTTAATGACATTTAGTTAAAAGAATCAAATGTTTTGTTTCGGTAACTAATAAAACGTATTTCGATCAACATATTTAGTTATTTCAAAAAAAGTCAGCTAAAAAAGAAACAAATTTTTGTTTATTAAAGACAAACATTTTTCTACGTGCAGCAAATTGTTGAATTGAAAAATAAAATCGAGGGCGGGTACGTGAAAACAAGCTTGAAATAATTATTGATAATATTACGTTTGGTTCTTCAAGCTTCATCAAGCGTGAGATATTGGAGGGTGTATCGACGGTAATGACACACTTCAAATGAGTGCCCATTGTACGCGGCAGTTAAGCGTATTTCATCGTGACAATAAAGTACAAAAAATTTTTTTAACAGCTCTTTCATTCCGCCGTAAAAAATAACGTAATAGTTAATTCGAGCATTACGATTGAATGCTAAAATGTAACGTATAGTACGCTATATATTAGATCTCAGAGTATTTAATTCGTGTTACGAATTAGTGCCGAAGTCGACTGTCGGGGATAAAGTAAAAAAAAGTTCTTTAACACCCTAGTGAAGTGGTTTTAATTAATTTTATTCGCGGAGAAAAATTGTTGGGAAGTTTTCGTGAGATTTTCTTTTCTACTCTGGTAGAATTGAAACATATACAAACGTACGAGTGTTTATCTACATGGGAAAAAAGAGTCATAAAACTCTGATAACAGTATTACTTCAACATAAAATAATAATATAATATTGGCAACGTATCAAAGGTACACGAAATGTACACACACCCATGTAGAAAAGTCGGTAATATCCCAGTGGTGACAATCGGCTAAGATCTGGCACAGTACTGGCGAATAACCGTTGGTATAATGTACTGTGACAGTACATATTAGCGAACAAAACTGTACTTGGCC
>JABFPN010005051.1:0-13151 GCA_022817305.1 Leptoteleia sp. ZL-2020 | reverse complement strand
CCAGGTTGATATTGAAGGGAAACTTGATACGGAAATTGCTTTTCTTTTGCTGCTTGGCCACCAACTATTCTTTCCCATGGTAAATGTTGATTCATCGGGAAATCAAGCCTTGGAACTTCATGATCAATTGCTAAAAGAACACAATTAATAACATTTCAATTATATCATCAAAATATATAGTTTATGTTTATTTGGCATGAATAGTCATATTAATTTTTGAAATAAAATTAATTTAATGTAATATGAATATAAAATTTGGCAAAAATGGATGAAATTAAAACATTTTGTAATTAAGATTTAAATTTAAGTCATGTTCTTTCGATGCAAGTAGAAAAATGATCGAGTTAATTTTACTTATGATAAAGTATTAAAAAAAATGCTAGAGTTAGATTAGAATTCCTAAAGATATATTGGTATCAAAACTTTATTATAACCGGAAATTTACTGTATTATAGTATTTCTTTCATATTTAATCATAAGTAAGTCTATAAATTGTCTTTTAGGATTCAAGTCCTATTTATTAAGAGAAACTTAATTTACAAAATATCTAGTAGTTATTATTGCTAATACTGATACGGAATACTTACGGCTAGCCGCAGCTACGGCGAGGCAAACTGTTACCAAAAGTGCAAACATCGTGAGTGAATATTAAGTGAACCGCCTATGAATTTATACGAAATTGAACTCAATTATCCGGTATAAATCTTATTTCGAAAGATTATATAGAAGGCCCTGATTAATTTCGATAAAATTGAAGTCCACAAATTATCTTAATCAACCACAGGAGATCTAATAAGTCTTCATTATCTGTGATTTCGCAGATCATATCTTGTACGTATAAAAGTGAAAATTAAAATTAATCATGAACATTATGTGATATTATTATTTAATAACATGTAAACCTATAGATAAATAAAATTTTATACATTATTATTATTATTCAGCTAACTATACCTTGATATTTAAATGTCATTTTTAAAAATGGGATAAATTTCAACGTCTATAAATCAGCTGATTTCTTTTTCCGTATCAAGAAGAATTTTTCTTGTTTGCTCATTTCATATTACTTGTTTGCAGTGCCATTTAATTAGTTGATATTTTCAAGCAATGGTAATATTACATAAAAAGTTTTGTAGCTACTAGTTTACACACACTTAATCCAAACATATTTTATGGTTGGAAATGAATTAGTATACCAAGTACGGTTTAGGTAATGATACGCAATTGCCTAAAGCTTTTTCACTGATATAAACATACTGCGCTATTAAGTTCATTGTATTGACATGATTACATCAAACATGTCTTTAAATTAAGATGTCAATATTTTTTAATGGTTGATATTAAGTACACTTCAACCATTATGTATAAAAACATTGCTGTATATTTGTAAGTATGTTTGTTTCATTATATAACACAGCAGTAAAATAATGAAAACTATGACACTTTGGAGGTTATATGTATACCACATGAAGGCGCGCAGTCAAAAAATAGGATTGCTTGAACCATACTGCTATTGTTAATGCAATAAACCAATTTCCTTTATTTAATAATATTTTTTCTTCATCTTAATCATAACACAACAATATAAGGATGCTTCAAATAGCCTTTCTATTTTTTCTGTGTAAAATGTTATCGTTAAATCTGTTAAAATTAACTCAAACGGAAATAATGATTAATTAGATTGCTTTCATTATTTACTTACCAGACAAGGAATTTGAATTATAACAAGAATTCAATTTGAAGAGTGTTGGACATACAAATTTTTCGATAAATCTACTTATCATTACCTGTCAAAGATGATTTCAAATCACATCCTATCGGATTAACATAAAGATATAAAATAAAACGATTTACTGATTACTTTCTGCGTTTTTGTCCATTACAATTTGAATTAAATGAAAAAATGAAAACGATGCGGTAAAGGAAAACCAATTTTCGCAATAACATTTGACATAAAATGACATTTATTTTAGATATAAAAATAACAGACTGCGGGATGTCTGTTAAAAAATACAAAAATTTGCAGCTTTCAGTAACGTTGACTCCCATTTCAGTTGTAACGTATTCAATCGAACCACAAATTTAGAACAAAAATTAGTTTACTGCCATATTTCGTTATTGTTAATTTCACTTTTAAAATATTGATTTAAATCATGTTGCAGATCAGAAGAATGCGTGAAATAAATTAGATGGAGAATTTATGACTCGTTAGACATGGTATGGGCGATCCACTTTGTGTAGGCAGAGACCCTGGTGTAGACTGATGGTGCACCCGAAACTGCACATGGAACTGCACCATAGGATACAAGTCCAATGACTTCCAGCTGTTTAGTTTTCTTGTTCATTTGAACCAATGGGCCACCAGAATCCCCCTATGATCCAAAGTAAGACAGTGTAAATATAATTTGAATTGATGATTATTAAATATCATATGCTAAATCGGATAGTAAATCCGATATTAACAATAGTATGTAGATATTCTCGTTAGAAAGTGTACGTGTTACGCGGGTTGTTCTTTTTAGAAGCCATTCAATTACTAAGCTGAAATAATCATTTTTGTGTATAGATCTGTGTGTAGAGTCATTTTGTGTAAATAGACCTTTTCGAAAATAGATTATAAAAATGATAGTTTACACAAATGTGTATCCCGTTTACTAACAATATTAGTAATTTGTTTAATATTAGTATAAAAGTAGCTAATAATTACAGCGCAAGCGGATTTTCCTCCTGACAAAGGTCCAGTACAGATGTTGTTTACATGCAATTCTGGTGGATCTTCGAAATTTGTTTCAAGAACCTGTTTGCACTTATTAAAATCTATAAGAGGCAATTCTGCATATTGTAAATTCTCAGGGATCTTGAATCTTGAATCAGGAGCATTTAACTTTGGAGTAACTGATCCCCATCCAGACAGGATAGCATCACCGGTATGCATTGTCTCAAATTCTGGTAAAGGTATCGGTTGTACGTATTCATTAAATTGCAAAGGTTCAGCGAGATGAAGCAAGGCTATGTCGAATGGTCCTATCTGGCTGTAATATAAATAATTATTAAGGAATGTTTATCTTAATCATAATATCACCATACTTTAAGCTCTCGTCAATAAAGTACTTCTATCATAAAGTACAACATAATATGATCCATATTTAACGCATTAGTTTTTCAAACTAATTTAATAAAACTAAAAAATTACTAATATTCTTACTTATGGTAATCCTCATGAACATAATACTTTTGAACTTTCACGACTTGCAAATGCTCTTGGCTTTCGTGGAGTTTATATATTCCAGCCTTGACCCTGAGTGTGTCTAAACTAGGAAGTGCTAGTGGACAGTGAGCAGCAGTCATAACCCAACTGCTGCTAACTATAAGACCACCACAGAAGTGTCTGCCATGCGTACCAGGTTGATATTGAAGGGAAACTTGATACGGAAATTGCTTTTCTTTTGCTGCTTGGCCACCAACTATTCTTTCCCATGGTAAATGTTGATTCATCGGGAAATCAAGCCTTGGAACTTCATGATCAATTGCTAAAAGAACACAATTAATAATATTTCAATTATATCATCAAAATATAAACTTTATGTTTATTAGACATGAATAGTCTTATTAATTTTTGAAATGAAATTAATTTCATATAATATGTATACAAAAGCTTGAAAAAATGGATGAAATTGAAACACTTCGGAATGAAGATTTAAATTTATGCCATGTTCTTCCATTATATTATTCAATGGACTAAATGTGAATTGAAGTTAGTTGTATCTTGGCAAGACGTGTATTTTGGGTCAAGTACAATGTATGTTAGTGATTGGGTCAAGTAAATGAATGAATATATATTAGTTTCGTAACACAATACAAATAATAACCAGTAGCTATATATTAAATACTGGCACAGGATACTTACGGGTAGCCGCAGCTACGGCGAGGCAAACCGTTACCAAAAGTGCAAACATCGTGAGTGAATATTAAATGAACCGTGTATCAATTTATACCAAATTGAACTCAATTATCCGGTATAAATCTTATTTTATCCTTTACAGAAGGTCGCGATTACGGCTTAATTACCTGGATTAAATTTAAGCCAATAAATCATCTTATTCAGACACATCTCAAGTAATACATCATTTTCGTCTGTGTTCTTGCAAATCATATCTTGAATGTTTAAAGGTGACAATTAATATAATCGCGAACATTTATAAAGTAGAGATACGCAGTCGTCAAATTCCAATTTATGCAATCGCAATCTGTACACTGTGGAAAAAGTAGTCTAAATTTGTCCTAGAATTTCAAACTATTATTTAGTTTTAATAAAAAACGTCAAACGTAACATTAGAAATATCGAAAGTTAAGTTCTGTTATAGTAGAAAAATTGACAGGTTTAGTCTGAATTTCAGACTATTAGTTTTAAATTCAGACTATGTTCGGTAGCTTTTTTATTTTTTTTAAAAAGTTAAATTTTAATTAACTTTTTATCAAACTATAAAAAAGATATATTTATTTGTTCATTAGTAAACACACACACACACACACACACACATACATATATATACATAGTGAATATTTAATGAATCGTGTTTATATATATATATATATGCCATTTTTTAAAAATGTATTATACATATATTATTATCATCAATATAGACATTTCTTTGTATTCAGATGTTGATACTCTCAAGACAGTGAGCAGCAATAATTCTTAGTTACAAGTATTAGATATGCGATTGTTGTCTTAGAATGGTTAATTGAACGCGACCGGCAGGGAGTTTCGAGTCAACGTAAAGTTGCCGCTGTTAAGTACCATGCGCGCGCAATCGCGGTAAATATGAATATTAAGAGAAAATGAATTATTCGATTGAACGGATTTAGAAACAAAAAATTCTAATAAATGAAACAATTCATTGTACAAAAGCAACATTTATTCTAATATTCATATAATCCTCAACATCACATTTATTTATGTTGAGTGGCAATTACCACTATTTCTTTACAATGAATTAACATGCCATTATATATACTTTTAGAGCTATATTCACTTTTTGTTACGGTCTGCGCAACTTTGCATACGGTAATTATAGACTACTTGTGCATGTAAAAATGCGTGTATACTCTAATGTGTAATTGTAAGCAAATACCCGAGATCTGTATTGCCAACCGCATCTTAGAAAAAAACAACATACAAGTTTAAAACAAACTATAAATGTTTGAAATAAAAGGACAGTAAATTGACAACTTTCTTATCTTTCTTAACAATAAAATCATGTGATAATCAAATTTTTAATCATTACAAACAAATAAATTTGGAAAATAAAACTTAATAATAAATATTCATAGTATATTATAGCAATAATGAAATAATAATAATAAAAATAATAATTATTATTCTTTAAATAATAATTTTATAACATTATTGTTGAAATAAGATTTCTAAAAAACTATACATCTACAGTTAAAACCGTAGAGATCTATGGATCTCTGACACCTACGCGCTCTCGTGGAGCATGCACGTAACGCACACAAGCGCGCGAACCCCCAACTTCTATCCTTTCTTCTCCAACTAACATAATATACGAGAATCGACGTTCGAGTGATCGCGCGTCGTTGAACGCCGCGCAGTGGTTCGCGTTGTTGAAACGCGCGTGCACGAAACACCGCGCACGAGTACGAGCGTCAATATACGCGTTAACGAACGCTTGATTCATTATAAGCGAAAGCTTTGTGTCTCCTCCCAATTTTCATTAACGTATGAACGGTAAACAAAGCGCTAGTTGCGCGCTTTGTGTTACGAGTGTCGTCGTACGCAGTACCGTTCATCTCGCTCTAGCTAACTTTATAACCTAACTACGATGTCGCGCACCGCCGTCGTTGGCGCAAACTTTTGACTTGATTGAGAAACAAGTGCTCGGCGTTTGGTTGCTTTTTTTTCACCGTAAGTGTCTGATGACACGTTTGGCCACTGTTTGCTAAGATCAAAGTGAAACAAGGACAGTAAATTGCGAGCGATGGAGGATTGCGTGGACGGCGATTATTTGGGCGCGTATCGTCGCTATTTGGAGAATTTTATCGCCGAGATCAATCCCAAGGATCAACTGCCGGTTAAGACAAACTGCTACGATGTCACCGAGGATGAGTTGGTCGGCGAAATCATGTGCATGACGTTGCAGTACCTTAATCAAAAGTGAGTCAGGGTGTCGTTTCTTGCTTTCTCTCTCTGGCTCGCTTTATTGCCTTGTTTATTTAGATTGTCAGAATAATGGCACGGTGTCAGCTGCAATTTCGTTTCCACGGTATTGATATGACGTTATTATAACAACTGGATAATTTGTTTTAAATAAAGATGGTTATATTTGGGTACATTTTATATTTCTCATTGTTGTAAACGATTTACAAACATATAAAAACAAAAACAATTGTTAATTATTTATGATTCCTTGAGCGACAATTAGTAACGAGATATTGTTAATTTCTGGAGAACAATAAACATTTGCATTTCTACAAATGATTATGCTATAAAAAAATATAAACATTCGTGGAATGCAATTACTGCGTTTTCAATGAAAAAAAGTCAGACCATTTTATTACTGTTCTCAATGTTTTTATTTTTTCAATATTATTAAAAATAATATTTATATTAATTTTTTATATTACTAAATGTAATATATATTATAATATATAAAATGTAATAATATATTTTTATTAATAATATGCTTACTGTAGTAGTAATTGTTAGGTTTTGACTGTTTTTATGCAATTTTAATAATTAATAAAATAACTATTAACTAATAATTAAAGTAAATTTATTTTTTTATTTTTTTCCCGATAATATTTTATTTGTCAAAAGTGAAACTTTTTTCATACTCAGTTCTCTTAATTATGTGAAAATTATTTCAAGATATCAACATTGAGTCATATGTGTAAATACTATGAAATGTTAGTTTTACAGAGATAATTTCAAATTGTGTTTCGAAAAATCTTTAATATGAAATTATATAACATTAAGTTTTAACTTAATTTTAAATTGCTAATATAAACTACGACTTGTATTGTTATTGAAATCAAACTAACAAATGTATTTGTGAATATAAGTTTTAATTTCAGTGTTCACAATTAAAATTAATTCATTCATTTGTATGAACTTTCACTAAATTTGATATTTTCAAATAATAAATTACATTTTATTGCTTTATATTATCATACCAATAGATATAGAT
This sequence comes from Leptoteleia sp. ZL-2020, assembly GCA_022817305.1. NCBI lineage: Eukaryota > Metazoa > Arthropoda > Insecta > Hymenoptera > Scelionidae > Leptoteleia > Leptoteleia sp. ZL-2020. The sequence continues at coordinate 5,940 of JABFPN010005051.1, read as the reverse complement.
TTGTCTGATGTAACAAATTATTTATGTCTACTGGTAATATTTAAAAATAACTATGTACTTAAAATTGTAAAAAACTGTATATATAATTAAAAATATCAATATGAATAGTATAAGCATTTTAACTTGGATATATCTTTATACTTATATCAAAAATCAATAATTATTTAACATTTAAACTAAGGTATTTAAGGTGATACTTCAGTGCATATCAATAGTGTCATCCGGTACCCAGGGTTAATTAGTGAACGGAATTAAATTAACATTTGACAAATTGCAATGTAAAAGTGAGAGAATTGTTGGATATACTTCATTTGTTAAAATGTAACTTTAATCTTGCAAATTTAATAAATATATCACGGTACAAAGAGAAATGTGACAGCAGACAAATTTCAAAACATGATAATTAATACAAAATAAAATTAGATTTGACAAATCAAGTATATCCAACGATTCTCTCACTTTTACATAACATTTTATCAAATTTTGGTGCAGTTCTATTCACTACCCAAGCCTGGATACCGGACGCTGTTTTTAACATGTGACGCATTAAAGTATTACCTTAAAGTGGATATAAAACTAAACAAATTAATTTTAAATTGACTATTTATGATTAAAATTAAGCAGTTTAATCATTAAAAGTCTTCAATAAGGTTTGTTTATTTTATTTGTTTGACTAATTATATAAAGTTATAAAATTACATACATACATTTTAATATAAAAATGTGCTAAATTTAGTATATTGATTGATAATATATTAATTTAAGTACTTAATTGTAAACGTTTATAAGAAATGATTCACAATATTAAACTTACAATACAAAGATTAACTAATGGCCTAATTTTAACAATTACAATTGCAACTTTTTTGACTCTTATAAAATGTACATCGAGTAAATAATACAAGTTAGTCAGAATATATTAATTAGATATTTTATAATTCACTATATGTGCATACTTTATAATCTTATCACTGTAATCATGAAAGTGGGAGATATTATCATTTTGAAATAATGTTTGGCACATGCTTCTAATTTTATATATCAGCAACAATTATATAAATTTAACAACACCAACATTACAAAATGGAACAAAATTATGATAATTATCAGCGCACTTAAAAATACTTCTTTTTTTTTTTTTTTTAATGTAAAAAGCTCCAGTTTTGATATAATGAATAATGCATACGAAATAATGTTATATAATTGTTTGGAAGAGTAGGTGTAAATGATAAACTATGCATTCGTTCACGCTTCTGTTGCATACAATGTTAAACTTTCCAGGAAGTGTTGCTACTTGCAACTTCCTTTCCGTTTTATTTCAGAAGTTAAACGCCTGCATTTGAATAAAGGGCTCTTGAATTCTAAAGAAACAAATAACCTACTTGCAGTTTTAAAATGTCTTAATTGCATGTTAATTTCACTTTATAAAACAAACGTTTTGTTAACTAAATATGTAAAGAATTTATCAAAAACAAGAGAATAAATAAAATTATAGCAATAAATTGTGCAATATAAGGACGTTAATATATATCTGAAGATAATATTGCGTACAAATTATAAGTAAAAAATTATGTCAGTCGTTTAAAATATCGTTTTGCAACTTGACCGCTTTTATCATGACTCAGCGTCTGTAACAAATTTCAAAATAATGTTAAAAGCTCTTCGTAAATAAACATTTCAGTAAAAACAACATTTTTACAGCTTTCAACTTACCAGTATCACCTGGTCTTCAAAAAAGTCATATCTTCTTGACGATTTATCACCAGTATCAGTTGTTGATGATGTTATTAAACTATTACCTTCCATAATTGTTACATTCTAGAGACAAACAATTCATATGTATATAAATTGAATGCATTTTAAAATGTATCTTGTCTAAGAATGGATATTAAGATAAACATGTAAATTATTAACTCACTTTGATCACAGTCCCATTGGGCATAGTTTCTTCATACTCTTCATTCAATTTAAATGTAGATTCCTGAGTACGAATCATTGAAATTGTTCTCACAGTCCATTTGTCATCTTCCAAACTTATTTCTAAACGAGGACTCTGCAGGCCTATCATTTTTCTTGCCATATATGGCACCCCTTTAATTGTACAAAAACAACAGCAGTTTTTATTTTCAGTATATCAAATTTTATAAAAAGTAATAAATAACATATCAAGACACAATAATAGAAAATCAAAAGCCCTTTAAAAAATGGAAGATAAAATGTTTATATAGACAATTAGTTGAGAAATTACCAATAGCTTTGAAATATTCATCTAAATTCTCATTCCTTTCGAGCTGATAAGTTCCAACAATAGAAACCATTTTTCAAGCTTGGGAATCTAGAACAGAAAAAAAGAAATTCCTAAAATTTATTATACACTTTAATTGACATATTAACATTTTTTAGGTGCTGTCCATTAAGTTTACAAGCACACATTGTCCACTTGGTGATTGATGAAGTGAAAAATATGTGCAAAGAGCAACCAGAAAATTGCGGATGGAGATCAGATAAAAATAGTATGTATTCCTTGTTTTAATTTTCCAAACTTTAAATATGTATCAACTATCATTAACATAGAGAATAATGTTTCCTAAAACAATTTACTGCAATAATATTTCTGAACACACATTTTGATTACAGTTTTTAACTTTGTTTTAGGTACATGTCAGTTGTTAAGTAAATATTATTGTTTTTAAAGGCAAAGACAATAGTTTATTTTTTTTTTGTTGGGGTTATGGCTACAGATTAAGTACTCCGTATACCACTGACTAGACAATAGTTTAAATGTTATGTTTATACTTAAAACGGAAAGTTTTTCTTTTGAAAAACAGGAATATTATCTGTCATATTTTTCTGAGTGTAGTTCATTGATTAAAGAAGTAAATATTGATGTTAATTAATATTTTTATTATGGATATAAAATGTCTCATCAATGAACTAAATAACACTTTAATTTCATATATTAAAACTGAGTTATATACAGCTGACATGTAATCATGGAAAATATAATCTAATTGATCTAATTTTAATTTATTTTTAGGATTATTTTAGGATAATTGTTCAAAACAAATATAAAAATTAGAACTTTTTACATTATTCCATAAGTTCTAAAAATTCTCAATCTGTTTTAAACATTTTTACAATACACTCGAGCCTCTTGTAACTTACATAATTGGGATTATTAAAAATATTCTGGTAATTGGGACTGAATCCAACTGTTGATTAATTAGATCTAACTTTAAATAATTTCATAAATTATGAAAATGTAATTTGTAAAAGGTTCGAGTGTAAGACATTTATTTGAATATTTTGAATTAAATTTGTTTGTTATAATATATAAATTAATTGTTGTAGCATATGGACCTTTGAAATTAATGCAAGCTGTAACTGGAAAAGTTAATGAAATATGCAGACGTTACTTGGACAGCAGCAGATTGGCATTATTACCACCGCCGTATTCAACGCCACTGCCTTTAACTTCCTCCTATTCGATTAGACATATTCGAAGAAAAATGGAAGATAAATGTACCATTTTGCATGATTTGCATGGAGCTTTTAACATTAAGGTTAATAATTTTATTAAATACAAAATAAACTAATTCAAAATAATTAAAAAAAAAAAATAAATAAAGTTATTTTTCCAGTTTAATTATGGTTACAATGATTTAAATTAAAAGAATTTTTATTTTTATAAAAGTCATGAACTTTTTTTTTTTATTTAAAAATACTTTTCTATAAATAAATAAAGTCTTTTTTATTACAGCATTATCATTAGATTTCATTATTATTAGACAGTATTATTATATTTAGTCGAAATCTGTTCTATACCGAGTATATTTTACAACCAGCCCTGTCTTTTACAACTTAATTTGTAATAATTAAAATTTAATTAATAATTTTAATAATATACTGTTCTTTTGTTGACAACTTTCAACTTATCAAATATTTTTCTAATAACAATGAACTTTTAACAGGGAAGCTTTTAACAAGTATAAACATGAAAATACACTGAGAAAAAGTCATATCATAAATTTATATTTTGATAGTAATATTAAGGGATATGTTTGGGAAGTAAATATTTTTGTTATAAATATTACTAGAATTTAAAAATTAGGTAGTATTTTTCAGTTTAAAAATCATTTATGCAACAATTTTCTCAATTTGACGATATACCTAAATTAATATTAAAATTGTAAATATAAATATTACTTTTTCTCAGATGTTTTTAATCTTGTGAAAATGCCTATATTTTGTTCAATATCGAATATCTGTGACATTGTTATAATGCAAGGCTTTGTCTAAAAATATATATTATAAATGTTATAAAAATAATTTTGCATTATAGTTCAATTTATAATATATTTTGTATTTAAGGGAGCCATTTTATTATTTAAAATCTTAAAAAACTTACATTAAAAAACTGATTTAAATCGAAAAATCTAATTAAAATTAAATAAATTATGATTTCTATCAAACATAAATTTAATATAAATCAATGTACTGGTTATTATATATTCTGATTATTCATGTAAATATTTATTTCAGGATGACTCTATAGCGAGTTATTTTGCAGTATTTGATGGTCATAGAGGCCAAGATGCAGCAGTTTACAGTGCAGCACATCTTCATCAGTATTTAGTAGAAAGTGTTAATTATCCAAAAAATCCAGAAAGTGCTTTACGAGAAGCAATCCTAAAAACTGATAAAAAATTTATAGAAAAGGAAGAAGAACTTGTATGTATAAAAATGTATTACTTATTTATTGAAAAATATAAATATTAAAAAATGTATTATATTATTTTCAGAAAAGTAACAGTGGAACCACCGCGGTTGTGGCATTATTATTAAATAATAATTTGTATGTAGCTTGGACCGGAGATTCTCAAGCTGCTTTAGGCAAAAATCATAAAGGAATTGGATTAGTAAATCCTCATGTAGCTTCAAGTAAAGTATGTACATTTAATATTACGGTAATTTTAAACTTATAAGTTCAACAAATATTAATATATTTAAAATGTTTTTTATTATTATATATTAAACATTGTTGTATCATCTGAAAATATTATGCAGCAATTCACAGTTTTTGATAAATAGCATAAAACATTTTAAAAATTATCATATCATATTGAACAATGATAAGCTGAGTAACTGACCACACAAATTTCATTAAATAAAGAAAAAAGAACATAATTAATAATTTGTTAATCTTACTTTATGTAAATGGAAAGCATACATTGAGTTCTAAGTATTAAAAGTCTTTAATAGAGAGGAGTTAGAGTCGGGTAATTCATATAATTCGATTAATACATTATTAAAGTACGGCAGCTTTTTAAGCTACTTTTGTTATAAAACATTGAACTATTATTAAATTAAAGAACACGTATTATTAAAACGATATTTTTATTCACAAAATAATAACATAGGAATTACGATAATGTATTATATTTAAGAATCATTGTTTAAAAAATACCTCTATTTATAATTAGGGTTGCAATGATTTAAATCACTTGATTTAAATCAATGATTAAAATCGCGATTTAAATCAAATGATTTTTTTAATAAAAATTATGATTTAAATCACTTTTTTGTGGAGGGTAAAAATATATAATGTTACATTAATTAATGCAATTTTATTATTTTTTATATAAATAAAAATATATAAAATTGGCTATAGAACGTTTACTAAGTCCTAAATGACACTGAGAATAATTCACGTCCCCAATAATGTCTATTTTATAACAACACCTAATGTTTCAGAACTTTGTTTTTGGTAACTCTACGAAAACACGCGCGAATTTTCAAATATAATAAAAAATTTTTTTATAATATAAATACATACACGGAAAAAAATATGCGCTACTAAATTTCTATTTAAGTTAGATATATGTTTGGCCATTATTGGGATAAGTAGAAATTATAATTATCATACACTAAGAAAAAAGT
>JABFPN010005050.1:0-13851 GCA_022817305.1 Leptoteleia sp. ZL-2020 | reverse complement strand
TTCTTTTTCCCTCTTCCTGCTTCCTTCTCTGTTTATTAATCATCGCAATGGCAAAGGAGTTAATTTAATTAACCGCGGCGAGGAATAATTTAAATCTTTTGAAAATGAACGCGAAATGTCTTGGGTGTCAAAGTGGGAGAGCATTTTTGGGGGAAATTTTTGTGGAAATGGTCAGGATTTAAATATATTAATGGTACTTTGTGTCCTGCGGGATAGTCCATTTGATAAACACGTTTCCAAACAGTTTTTTTACTTGTATTGCAAGGTGAGGTTGAGCATTGTCGTGCTGCAACACCACGTTCTTGTGTCACTTCTGAAGATTTTGAATGCTTTTCTTACGTTTGACACAATTTTTCGTATCTTTTGTTACGAAAATGTGCACTTTCGAGCTTCTTCGTTCTTTGTCTTCGTCGTCAAATGACGCTTATTCAGCTCGAAATCGCGAAATAAACATGTCAACACTTCAAAGTAATATTATCGTCAAACATATCATCTTTCACATCAGAATTTTAATCATAACTCAATGACTCTATCAAAACGTCGGAAGCTTCTTCTAGTAGTAACAACAACTAATAAATTTCTCTCGTTGTACAACAATTGTTCTCTCTGCATTCAACGTCTGATGTCCGAGATATCCGACGTTTCTTTAAACGAGCCGTTTTTCCCCCGAGCGATGAACGCAAAGACAATGACGGAGCGAAGCTTCCTGTCGCGTAATTAGCGGATTTTGATATAAATTGGCCGGGGGGGACTTTCTTTTCAGTTTGGAACAATGCGTGCGGCGATGCGGCGCCCACGCGAATCGGACCCGTAACGTTGTTTCGCCTTTTCTCGTCTCGTCGCGGCCAGATAGATAAGACGCGAGATAACGTGGGGGAAAAAATGGGAGGAAATGAGTAATGCAATTTGAGACGCACGCTACCGTATCAAGGATTGAGTTATCTTTGCAGCAGACGGACGCTTTGCGTGGTATCGGCCTTTTTTTTCCCCCGAACAATCGTTCCCTTTCTTTGATAATAAAGGTGGGGGCCGAAAATCTCGGAAATTGCTCGAACGGAACGAGTACGTTTGCGAATTTTATGGTCCTTTCATCAAAAGGATTCCACCCGTCCAACTGGGAACGACGTACCGAGTAGAAAATGTTTAACAAGTCATGCATTTATGGCATCAAAATTCGGAGTCATTGGTAGCGATTATGTTTTTCAAAAGTTTCCACAAGTTTTACCCCGCTTAGAATTTAAAGTAAAGTGTATCGTTGCGAATGAATAAAATTGTCAAAACATTTCGTACCATCTTCTTACATTTCCAAATTAAACTTTAAATAAATTCGAATTAAAATACAAATTTGAATTGAATTACAAATATATAACAAAAAAATTGCCACTTTCTAAATCGCGCGTAACGCGAGAATGCCGCCGAACAATCCGAATAACAAATAGTATCAAATGCACCCCCACCCTCTCTTTCGTACCATCGTTCACATTCATTTGATACCAATCAAAATGGAAATCGTTATTTAATTCATTCCTTGATCTCGCTATAAAAAAAAGTACCGAAATTAAAATTCAAAACCCATTTTTTCCATCCGTATCACTCTAAAGGTCAGAAGGTCACTTGGCGATAATCAAAATCTAATTTCTTTTTAACATTTATCTCCGCGTTTTCTAATCTCCCAAGCTCGGCTAAAGAAATGAAACCTTATTAACGTTTACTCGCGCTATCTATATAAAAAAAAAGAAGAAGAAAGAACTGTTTAAGCGTTACGTAAGAATAACGTAACGTTGAGGCCTAACGACCCCAGATTTCCCCAGAAAGTTCCCACATTAGTTATCGAAAAACAAATCTGACGCGATTGTGAAGGCAACGCAGTCAAAACGATTAGCATAACGCGGACCAATTAAGTTCACAAATTGCCCCGCAATTTGCGTGGAAATCGCCAGAGCACTGTGGCAAACAGTGTGGCAGTGGATGCTCGCGTGCGACGGGCGGAATAGCGGGTAGCTCGTCAATATGTGGCCCGGTTAGGAAAAATAGCGGCCGATGTGGGAACGTCGTGTCCTCTATTCTTGTTGAGTGCATCGAGGCAACTACCGCGGCCGCTAAATGCGCGCTTTTAAAACCCCAAAGGCTGCGCCATGCTCCCGAGGATCTCGAACCCACGTTGCTGCATTAATCAAGGTTAGCCGGGTTCAACGGGGCCGCGTCGCGTTATGGAATCAAGAGCAGACGTGTGTCTGTTGCGCGGTTGCACAAGCTCCTATTCAACGTCGATATAACTTTTATGAAATTCCGTTGATTGATCCGACCGTCTATTTTTACAAAGATGGAACAAATTTATGCCTCGTCAACATTTCATGATTAAGATAGTATTATATTTTAGAATAAAACTATCGTAAAGGTTTTCAATACTTTTATTAGACAGTTTATTATATAAAGTCAAATTAAAATAAAAAAAAAATTCAAATTTCAAAAAGACTGCACTGGGAGAAACATTTTTGTAAAAGTTGTAATCTTTTTTTGTCATATGAGGACATAGTGGATGAAGCCAAACATTTACAATAAAAAATTATAAAATGTACAAATGTTTGATTACATTGTACAATTTTTTATTGTACTTTTTTGCAACCTTCTTCTTCACGTCCTTAAATTACAACGGAAAATTACAATTTGTTCAAACATTTTCTCTCAGAATATACTTTTTATTTATATTTATTATACTTTTCGTGTAAAACATGACGTTTTTTCTTAATTTCTTTTTTAAAATATATTTGTTGTTTATAAATTATATTATTGATAAGCAAAATATATTCGGATTTATCAATTTATCAATGTTCTGAGCACGTTTTAAATTTTACTTTTCACCAGTGCCAAACTTTACAGTCGTTAAACTGCTGCACATTAATTTAGTTAATAAACAAAAATGACAATAAATTCTGCTCCAAACAAATACCAAACATTACCTGATTTAAAAACAATTCTACTGTAATATGTCGTAATTACAACTTTGCTCCGTCCAAAGACATTAGTTACATTATTTCTAATAAATTTTTTAATGTTACGTTAAATTATAGTCAGTACACTTTTAAGTTATTTTTAAATTACACCAAGTTACATAAAATTAATAAAACGGTATGACATGAAATTGCGTTTCCAATGAACAACTTCTCCGACGTAATAAATAGTACCAGAAAATTGTTATTAGATAAATTACTTTTTCATCGCTTATAATGTTACCTGAACACAAGCCAAATGTGTGCACTTTCTCACCGCTTATAATTTAATAACAATAAAAACGACTGTAAAGATTTATTTCACATTCGCAAACGCGTCTTAAACGCAATCCACGGACGTAATAACTTGAAATAAAACTGGAAATAATTTGTCACTTCTGTATAATCTCACGCAAGCCCGCTCCGAATTCAATTAAAAACAAAGCATGGAAGGCAAAAAAAAAGTTTTATCGCAAATGTGTTTATCATCTGTTATGAGCATTTATAATACTCCTTATATTATGGTGTAATAAAAATTATAAAACACAGTTTAAGAATTATTAGAAACAATTGTCGTTATCAAGGTATAGTACTCTGTGTAACAATTTATATATGCGACATATACGTTGATTTTTACATATATGGGACATGATGGGCCACATATATGAACCATTAATTTTGAAAGTGGTGTAAAAATTAATCGCAAATTACATGATATCTCAATTTGCATTAAAAATGGATTTACATCATTTTCAAAATGAACGGTCCATATGTTGATTTTTACTAGATACCTGCACTGAGAAAAAAGTTGTAATAAAAATTACTATACCTTCTGAGGTTGAAAGGATATGTATAATGTTTATACCATGACTATACCAACATAAAAATATTTTTTATATGGTATAGTAAAATTTTTTGTATAACCTTGTAAAGTTTATGGTACTTTTTACCATACTGAATATAACATTTTACCATATCATGCATAAAATCTTACTGCAATGGTATGGTAAAATAGCAAACCGTAGATAATATCCTTCCAACGCCAGTAGGTATGGTGATTTTAACTTCAATTTTTTTCTCAGCGTGGCACCACCGAATATGAGCAGGGCGTGGTCCCCGAGGTAACGAGTTCCATTCCTCTACAGCGACATTCCCCCCCCCCCCCGATTTTTTTTATAAAATACTACATCATATTTTCAGGAATACTATAAACGCCCACATATCCGCGAATTATTATAAAATATAGTACCAACTGCTAATAAATTTCCCTCGGCGCACGTTACGCTCGAGTCTCGCGACAGTTTCCGGATAACATAATCCCGTCGAATATTACTCACCGTTCCCCGGCAAAAAGAAACTATTCAAATTTAAATTGTCCTCGGAAGCGCTTGTAAATTTTAACCGTCGTTTAAACATCGTTCAAATATGGTTTAAATATGGTTTAAATATGGTATTTATAAAATTTATACCACGCGAGTTAGTGTATACCTTCGCGCCATAAAACCCCCCCAACCGCCCACGGTTTTACAGCTTAAATATGACAAATATCGAGGTTTATGGCCGACGCATTGCTTGTTGTGGCAATAATACACCGACGCCACGTATTCGCCGACTTTATTCGCATCGCCTTGTTTTTTGCCCGCGAGATTTCGGGCTTTTCGACCGTCAACCGGCGCTCTCGCTTTATTGTGAATTGTAAACGAATAAAAAAAAAAAGAAAAAGAAAAAATGGCGCAATTAGGCGAGATAACAGATACGATTTTTATTCGCCAGCCAGCGGGCAATCTGTGACGTTTAGAAAGCAACAGTTAATAATGCCATTATCTGAAATTATCTCCCGCTCATTCATATATGAACCGCGTCTCGGCGCGAGGTATTAGCCTGTGCAACATGCGATTGCGTTATTTTGTTAATTACGCGTGTGTAATAATATAATGAAGAACCAATTTGTTCATTGCCCGCAATACTCTACAGTTAATTAATATAATATGACGCGTAACTTTCAATAGTTCGACGCCGCCGAGTAATGAATAAATTTACGCCCAATGGAAATGTTTATTTCCGAGCAATCGATATTGCGAACGATGTTAAAAATGATTTCACTATGTCCATAAATGCGAAATAAATTTGTGTAAAACAGAGTTAAATTTACACTACATTACAAAAGTATTCGCTTTGATAGGTAAATGAGTTTATCTAGCAATTTTTAACTAACTTAGTAAGAATTTATTCTATTTGCAGAAGGACCTAGATATTGAATTGACTAAAATGAATATTTAAATGTTGCATAAACTGTATGGCTGATTCTACCATATATTTATCCTATAGGGACTCGACATAACCTCATTTTGAAACGAAAACTACTTGGATTTCACTGTGTTTTGGATTAGATAAATTTGTATGGCTGATTCAGTAAGTTAGTTTTCATTAATTCGACTCACATCAATTTGTTTGGCTACGATAATTATAATTTCTCCGTGTAATAAATTGCAAAACTTTAAAGAAATTTCTCGGTAATTGTTTTTATTAATATTGATTATAATATAAATATTGCGAAAATAGTACAACGGAATCGATGCGATATATAAACGTGAATAAATTACAATAAATATGACATTGCTTGTTACCCAAACAGATAACACGCGGACAAAGCCCGAGGGACTAGTTCCTCTCAATTCGCCCTGTTAGTGTAAAGTTCATTCGGAACATTAATCAAAATTCTGGAACATCTGAGAAAAGTTATCAAATTTCAAGCGGAAATTTAACTGTGTTTCAAGTGTGTACTTCATGAATCGTGCTTTGGTTACGTAACGCGGGGAAAAATAATGGATGAAAAATTGCTAAACACACTATCAACGATTTGAGGGGAATGCTAAATTTGATGAAAATAAAACTTACGTTGTATTATTTCAATGAGGGATTGCAATGTTTAAAACTGTAAGTTTAAATACCCTGGTAAAAATGAAACATATATGGAGATATGTTTTTTTCTTAATCCATATATGACCATGTATGGATAGACATGGTCAATATATGACAATAATTATTCTAGCCATATGTTTTTAATAATTTCCTCATATTGAAACAAATTATTACCAACCATATATGGCCATGTATGAATTAAGAAAAAACATATATGTCCACATATATAATAATCGAACTTGTCTTTATATTATAGGATTAATTTAACAAAGCATGAAAATCAAGTTATTTTATAACTCATGAATATGTGTGTATTTATAATATGACAGTATTTTTAAAAAAAATAATAGAGAAAAAATGATGTAAGAATGATATTTACCGAATTGTTGAATTTAATAATTGATATTTTAATTGAATACTGTATAGTAAGGTCATTCTAATATAACATTCTGTCTTGAAAAGCAATCTCAGATATAAATTACCAATGATATGGCTATTATGATTTCACGTTAATTTTGACCAAAGTCCTGATTGAAAATTTAAATGGACAAAAGTTAAATTTAGATAGTAATATCGTGAAGCGCGCCGGGAGAGGATAATAATTTTGTCTTTATTAGTCTGATTACCATAATCAATTAATTGGGACTGACGAGCTCCCCCATTGTAAGACTAATTTTATAACGTAAATCCGCCTTTTTGCCATCAATTATGCTAAATCGCCATAAATAATAAAAAAGTGGCCACTATATGATCATAAAATTAATTTCTGAATTTACTCTTTGTCATGTCTAGCAGTTCAATAAAACGATCTCATATAGAAAATTTAATGTAATGGTTAATTTTTTTTGTTTAAAAATGTAAAATACATGTACCTATATAATAGCATATATATGGTATCTTTTGCATTGGTATTCTATTTATTAATTAAAAAGGTTTAAAATTAATAGATTTTATGCAATATACGCGGAGAGAAAAGATTAATAAAAATTACTGATATTACTAGTAAACTGGTCGTATACTTACAAAACTTGAAAAATTACTATCCCAAGATAGTAAAAAGCTTCGACATATATCGTCAGCTTTCTAAGAATTGCCAACAAATTTATACCTTCTACTAACTCAAGATAGTAATTTCTCAAATTTTGCAAGTTTATAACCAGTTTACTAACAATGTCGGTAACTCTTATTTAACAAAATTTAATAATTTTCATTCTCAACTATGACACCTCGCTTAGACCAACAAAATATAACCAAACTACCCAACCTTCCTAAAACCCTAACATCAATACCACTAACAACCCTAGTCAAGCCCAAATTTTCCCAACTGACCTTGTTAAGACACGAGAAACTTTGATCGGTCTAGGCCGAAAACAAAGTGGCAATTGAAAATAAAGCGCGTTCCCTTCCCCTGAATATAACCTTTATGAATTTCCATAATCCTCGCCCTTGTTCCCTTCGAGTCTACGTACCGACTTTGCCACGCGAAGCTGCCCTCGCGCCTTGTCTAAAGGAACGATTCCGCCGGGTTCGACCAATGGCGTTACGCTTGGCAGATAATCATGCAAAGTGGCGCTCACAACGGGCCATAACGAAGCCCTTTTCCGCGCTTCCTGCGACTCGCCGGGTGGGTTGGCGGCGCGGCGCAACGAATGCGAGACCAAACAAGCCAGAGCCCGGAGAGTTAACGCGCGCCCCGCTACTTCATCGCTCCGGCTGAACGACCGGCGCAATAATTTGCCGAGCACTTGTGCCGGCCACAACCGCGGAGCACCGTTGCTCGGCGCGTGCATTCTCTATTCGACGATATTAATACCGGATCGTTCATTCCCGCCGATTCGTTTGCGATGCCATAATTAGTTGCGTAACGCCGAGACGTTGCGAAATGACGATCGCAGGGAAAGCCCGAGGATTGGCCGTGGGTTTTCGATTGGACGTGCAAAATGACACTGGCGAAGGGGGATCGTTTGATATAGTTCTGTTACCCTGTTGTAAGCTGAGAAAAATATGAGAGAAAAACTGTCATACACTGAGAAAAAAGTCACCTGGTTGATTTTCGTGATAACTACAATTCTGGTTGATCTAACCATATTATGGTTATTTTAATTAAAAATTGGGTTACTAAAACAAAATTTTTTTAAGAAAATATGTATGTCTTATATACAGAAATATAACAGAAATAGAGCTAAAATTTTTTCCTTTTACACCTGAAACGCTGTTTAAAATAGTACCGTTACTCAACGATGAAAAAAATGGTTCCAAGTTGGTAACTAAAGCCAAAGGCGAAGGATTACCAACCTGAAAACCACTTTTTCAAGTTCAGTACGATACTTTATTCACTGCGAAAGTGAAGTATGTTGGTATCTCTGTGAGCTACCAATATATTTTATTTTTTAAGGCGAATAAAAATAAAAACTTTTAACTCCCTAATGAGAAGAGTTTTATACTAATGTTTACAATTTTAGTAATCAGATTGAAGATATAACAAAACTATAAATTTAAAATATTAAATTAACATTTACTCTGAGAAAAAAGTTCTACGAAAAATGATTATGTTCTTATAAAAAAACAACCACTTCACCTCCTCCCCTCCCCCCGCCCACTAATATCAATAACATTTCTCTGTTGATTCGACACTGTGCCGAGATCGTTGACTCGTCTACGTGACACAACTAGGTTTCATAAGTTCCAACCGACTGGCATCGGCCGAAGTTAGTTTCGCGGATATTGGACGCCACTCTGGATAAGTTTCCCTTTTTTTCTTCTCCTCCTCCTATTTGGGGGTTAGGAGAGTTCTCTTAGGGCGGAAAGATTGCGCGCAAAAGTTATTGGGACCGGATGAGCGAATGTAAAAGTCAATGTGGGTCAGGAGGGTATAGGAGGGGTCGCACGAAGGAAATTTCGAGGATTCAGTTTGGATGGGTGATTTAAGTAAAGACGTTTGGTCTTGCAGGGACTCGCACGAACTCGACCGTTCCAATAGAAATTCCCATCCAAGATTAACTTGACACTTTCTGGGCGTCCGTATAATATCCACGCTGAACAAGTTGTAAGTTAGTTTCGCTGTATTACAACAATGGGGACGGTTGGAGTAACTTTTCCAAAATTACCCGGCTTAAGTGGACACGAGAAGTCGCTTCGCTTCTCCTTTTTGTATTCAACTGTTTATAAATACGCAATTTTATCCACCTTTTATTGAAGTTTTGAAAAAAAGGATATAATAATAATAATGAAGAACGAAATAATTAAAAATGTTAAGTGGAACATTGTGTGTTATTTAAAACACATATTTCATAAGTGAATTAAATAGTTTATCTGTTATTTATGTAACAAAATTACTTTGCTAATTCAGAAGAATATTTTGTATGCATCAAATAATCTACACTGGGAGAAATATTATGGAAAAGTTCCGATAATTTATAGTAAACGAACCATATCGAGTAGATTTTCATTTTTTTTTTCCAAGTTTAGATTAATTTTTATCATAGTTATAATAGTGGACTATTTAAAATTGAACAGAACAAAATAAACAATTGAACAAATGGTTCAAAAAAATGAATATCTGCTCGATATGGTTCGTTTACTTTAAATTATTTGAAATTTCCCATATTTCTCTCAGTGTAATAATAATTATTTCAATCCAATTAAAAAAAAAAATTATATTACTCTATACTCTCTACATATAAACTATATAAATAAAAAAAAGTCATTTTTCTGAATACCATCTAAAGATGTTAAATAACTGAAATTTACCCGCATCTCCTTGCTTCTTACAACAAAACTCTTCTGCTAAGTCATTAACAATGAACGATAATGATATCCCCGTGTTAAATATCGAATGTTGATAACAGCCAGCGGGAAGATATTAATTTTTCAAATCGAAACACTCGGCCACTGGTTACATTCACACGCGTGCGATAGGTCATGGTTGCTCGGAGCCGCGTCAGCCAGCTGGTTAATTTAATTCTCAAGTAGCCGCGACCGTGGAGGGGGGGGGAAGAAAAAAAAATTATGATAATTTTACGCGGCCAACGAAATTGTACTATGTATCATGCGAGCGTACGATGTGTGCGCGCGAGCTATTATGCCTTTCATTATAATTTCATGCTCGTTTTTCTTTCATTATTACCGTGGCAAACGAGGAAACATACGTACCGCCGATTTACGTACCGCTGACGCCGATCGTATCATAAATATTAATTACAATTAATAAATACAATGCTTGAAATTGTTCGAACAATTGGAATTCCCATTGAATCCAGTTGTCATTTAATATAAACAACGAAATATTGATTAACAATCGCGATAGATTAGATTATTTAATATCAAATACTTTCATCGAAATGGACAGAGAAAATTGTAACGAATATTGTAGATAACTGACGAGTATGTTTTCAAAAGGAAGCATTGAAACATTATCATTATATGTATCGTAGTGCACGTGACTGATCGAGGGCAAATGCAACCGGACTGCCCAGTGGTTACATCCATTATATATAATTTAAAAGAAGAAAAAAAAAACACTCCAGTACAAGTAACTGTTTGTCCCCGTTAAAATGTTAAATTGTTTTCTTGTGGTAATGAAAGGAATTTATTCGTACTTTAATTATTTGTTATGTTCTAATTAACAAAGCACGCGCGCTAGAAAAAAAAAAAACATTTGTATATAAAGTGTAAATGAAAAATTAATAGTAACTCCGATTGAGCGATGAAAGTGAAATTAATGAAGGAAAAAAAAAGTCGTGAAATAAACAAGCTATGGTAAATTTCAATGATAAGGAGAAACAGCGGTATTTTCTAATTTGACGTGAAATAATGTCTTAGAACTGTTCCATCGCACAGCAAATAAGAAATCATGCTTCTCATTTTCCACTCTAGATTGCACGCTCTGGATCATTAACTCAACAATTTAGTCCTCTCAGTTCATCTGTGTAAATCGTATTTAATCGCGCAAGACACGTTTAATATAATTTTCTAATAACACGATTTGCTAAAGATATATTGCGATTGAACGACGTTAGGTGACAGAATTCTGATTCAAGTATCAAGTAAATATAAATACTTTTACATAATTCATACGTAACATAATTTTTTGCAAATTTTACCATGGAAAAATAAATAGTAGAAATAAAAAAAAAGTAGAAAAAAATATATAATGGTGGCCAGCACACTGAGAAAAAAGTAACATTAATTTTCGTGATTACTAAAATTCTGGTTGAATTAACTAAATTATGGTTATTTTAACTCAAAATCAGGTAATTGAAACTAAAATGTTATAGTATTCACAATTAACTATGCGTATAGTTAATATCGCTATATTTTTTCTCATTGCAATGCTAAAAGCTTTTATCCAAATTGACAATAATTTGGTGCTATTCTTCAAACATTATTTTCCTCGAATTCTAAATTTATCATAAAGTACAATAAGAATAAGTTGCAAATTTAGTTTTTCGCGCTTATCGACAAATAAATTCATTCGTTTGGAAAAGAATTCAATGGAAATTCCAATACTCTTTATCAGCATTTTACTATCAATGAAAAAAAGGCATGTAATTAAAACAGCCAACAACATTTTAATCGCACAAAAAGAAAAGAGAATTATTCTCATTGGATTCGCGGCGAAACAGGTTATCGTATGCTCTGAATCATTTGTCCGCAAAATGAGCGGCGTTTGCATGGCGCGAAATTCGCTGCCCCCCCCCCCCGACGAGATGTCAGGTTCGGCTGTAATGCTTCTTGTCCGACGCGAAGTCGAACATTAATTTGACCCAATTACCTACAATTAACGTCTTTAACTATGAAAGGAAGAGCGAAGAATAATGGCGAGCTTTAATTCAATTCGTTCTTAAATGTCATATTTATTTTTCAATCCTCCACTTTCATTATTCATCGACGAAGTGAAAATTCGATAAATTTGTTCTTACCGACCAATGACAAATTCTTATCTTTCCTCTAATAAAAGTGAATTCAATTTAAGATTTATATTTTATTCTGACTGAATCCCGTTTCGACTGAAGTATTAATTTATAAATGCAAGAAATAATTTGCATAGACTTAAATGAATTTAAAGATGGAGATAAATATAATGAAACATTTCGTGAACACAGATTGAGAGGAATTTATCAGTGGTTACTTTTATCCATTATAAATTATATTTAATATAATTTACAATTACAGTAGTATTAAAGTAATAAAATAAATATTAAGATAAAATGTTCTTAGTAAAATAAGAACCTGTTGTCTTGTAGTCACAGTAATAAATTTTATCACAAAAATATAGGTCTTTGTCAAACTTTCATGTGAATCTCCAAAAAGGGCGTGGCAAAAAGTTTTCAATTTTTAATATTTTTTAATTACTATCGACGCTCTAGTATTTCATAAGTTACAATGATAAATGTACTGAAATTTACGTAAAATTTACGTTATAGTTCCGAACTCTTTTTTTTTAAAAAAAATTTTCATTTTATACGAACAATTAAACTACTGTTCCTGCAAAAAAAAATTTACCGTAATCCATCAATAGTAATGGCTTTCGTAATAGCACTGCCCGTAGATGGCATTGCAATTACACAATATATACGGAAAACTTTTTGCACATGATCACATAACGCTACGTGATTCACAATGACATTCACACTCCTGACTCATATTCTGCTTCAAAATAAATATATTCACTCAATTGTGACTCATTGAATTTAATTTCCATCTCACGTCATCTCAAATAATAATAATAATAATATTTTGAAAATCAAAAAAGTATGCTTGAACATAAATAACTGAATAATATGAAATTCCTATTCTTTGTTTAAGAATTTCTCAATGTAAGTTAAAATACAGCCCTTCGGTTTTTCAGATACCTCATTATTCATATCACGATGATTTCAAACGTTGTTCTGCCTTGCTCTAACAATTCCATGTCACTGGAACGAATCGAACTAAATGGCACTTAACTTTTTTTCTTTTTCTTTTTAGTCGAATCAACTGACGTAAACGTGATACGTCAGAAATTATTCTCGCGCGAAGTCTCAGCGAAAACTGTGTCTCATATTTCACCATTTTACGACGAAATTTCGAAAATTAACTTTACATGAAACACGCTCCTAATATTTATATTTAAACGCGATTTTTCGAGCGCGAAACTTTATAATTTGCCGCCGTATAAACGGGCATTGAATGTCTTGCGATCTGATTCGACGGGGTATTTCATTTGCGCAAATTACACTTTGCGATGCAAATTTGAAAACCGTTTAACTTTGAGGCAACGAATTAACTTTCGAGACCCGCGTAATTTGTGGTTGTTACATTAAATGATAGCCGAGCTATTACAACTAAATAAATATTAAAAGTCCTTAACTTTGTTTTTGAACTTTTCAATTGTACTCCGACGTTCGCATGATGTTAATTTATAATCGTTTGCCTATTTTCTTGTTTGTCTCGAAACAAAATGAAACCAGTTTTTTCTTAATTTTTTTTTTTAGTTCTACTTTATAATGGAATAAAAATGTCACTTTATGAGACGTTCCATATTGATGTAAATTTGAAAAAATATTGCAAGAGAAATTATGTATTATTTACTACTATATTTTATAATAACTCAGGGATACATACAGAAAAATAAAACAGTTAATATTCCCGTAAAAATTTGGAGAATTATGAAAGAAATACTATAATAAATCATTTATTTCAATAAATTTGTAAAAATTCCAATAAATTTATAGGAAAAAATACTTTATTTTAGTATTTATTTCATATTTTATTATAAGTACACTGAGAAAAAAGTTGAGATAAAAATTATTATACTAAATGTAAGAATGGGGACAAATTACAATTCTTGTGATATTTAAAATACATTTTAAAAGAGATTATCAGTATTGTACAAGTTGTTATGGTACAGTATAATAAAAATGTTCATTTTTCTTATAACCTCTTTTAAACTGTGTAT
>JABFPN010005049.1:0-13853 GCA_022817305.1 Leptoteleia sp. ZL-2020 | reverse complement strand
AAAGTTGTGGCATGTATCACATTCATAAAACTTTTTTTATTTTTTCTTAATTATTGGACCAGAGCGCCATTCATTCATTGCTGAGGAGTCATCATGTCAATTATTGTGTCATTTGGTTGAGAAATAAAGAAAAATAGTGATTTTTCGTTTTTGATATGACGTTCGACGCTTAAACTCCACCTTAATGTTATTTCTTTTGTATTTGTTTTCATTGGATGCTTACGGGAGCGCCTGATTCCGCGATTGATTCCGGAATCATGTGTTCTAAAACATAAGTTGATGTTTCCAATATTTCACGTTTAGTAACTTAAACCAACTTATCTATTATTTTAAGTCAGGAGAACGCACCACTTGGTCAACAATATTGTTTGAAAGCAGATAAATCGTTGAATAAATAAAATCCGTCTTCATTTATGAAACTACATGAGTTTTAGAACACATGATTCCGGAATCAATCGCGGAATCAGGCGCTCCCGTAAGCATCCATTTTATCAATAATTAAGATGATGCCGTAAGCGTTAATTACTAGATTAGGGTGTTATTCGTTTTTATTAAAATGAATGAGAATTAATTGATGTTGTTGATTCAGCACATTTTTTCAATCTGGGAGATTATTTAACAATGATGTAACTGAATTTTTATCATTAGTTTCAAGCAAATTTTGGGGACCGCGTTTTTTAGGTGTTAAAAAAATGCGGTCCCTAAATTCGCTTAAAATTGATTTAAAAATTCAGACTTTATAATTGAATACAATTTTCGCATGTCTAAAAAATATGCTGAATCAATTGCAAGCATCAAATCAGCATTTACAGAATAATAATTACAAAAACACTAACTCCGTGGCAGCAGACTTACTGCATTACCTTAATAGTAAATACAAACTCGCAATGTTTCTCGACAACAATGTCAATTGAAAAACAGTAACGGGCGCAAATAACGTATTAATTTTACATACACGATTTTCTGCGTACGAGACTTATTTTACGAAATAAAACTAAACGATTCCAAGCTAAATGTTTTTGAATCTTATTGTGTATTGAGCATCGTTACATTCTTGCAATTGGAAATATACCTTTGCATCATTAAAAGCCATGAAAGTATGTAAAAGTTTATGATTCTACGTTGTAGTCTTTCTAATTACGGAATCTTTATAGTTTACATAAATTCAAAAACTTAAAAATCGTATTTCCAAAAATTACATCGTATTTGAAAACCATAAATGATTTTATGTACCGAATAATATTCTTGCTATGCCATAGAATTAACGTATTTTAGCCGATTTTTAATATTAAATTGTTTAAACAATTATAAATAAAGACACTGAATCCGTGAATATAGCACTGATATTTCACCTTAAGGTGATGTATCAAGTCAGCTATCACAGAGTTAGTGTCTTTTCTATTCAAAATTTAATTAATATATATTTTATAATCTATGGACCAGAGCGCTATTCTATGGATACGGGAATATAATTATATTCAAAAATATATAGATATTGTTGAATATTCTAAACGTATTTTGGAATGTGCGATTTTTTTGTCGTCTGCTCGAAAGGAAGCAGCACTTTCCAAAATTCGCTGAGAATATTCAACAATAGATATATTTTCGTGAATATAATTATACTCCCGTGTCCATAGAATAGCACTCTGGTCCGCAGATCATAAGATATAAATTATTTAAATTTTGATTAGAAAAGTCACTAACTCCGCGACTACAGGCCTTGCATTTGCCCTTAGTTCTCTCGCGTCCGTTGTTGAACGCGTCCGCGTCCGTTGTTGAACGCGTCCGCGTCTCTTTTTGCGTTTGCAATTGGGTGCTTCCGATAGGTCCGCGTGCATGCACGCGGACCTGTCGGAAGCACCCATTGTGTTATGGCGTCGCGTTCGTCGAGTGATTTCGCGTACGTTAGGCATCCGAGCGAAAATTCACCTATGCGACCCGATTTGCATCTGAAACAACCGAGGCCATGGGGTTTGCTGTATTTTGTAGTTTTTCTAATAAACGGCTTTACAGTGCAATGCAACCCCACAATAACGACCAAAGCTGGGACAAGTTTTCCAGGTATTTAACGATTCCAAGCAAAATGTTTCTGAATCTTATTGTGTATTGAACATCGTTACATTCATGCAATTGGAAATATACCTTTGCATCATTAAAAGCTACAAAAGTATGTAAAAGGTTATGATTCTACGTTGAAGTCTTTCTAATTATGGAATCTTTAGAGTTTACATTGTTGAAAAAAGTAGTTAAATTTATTAGAAAGTACAATAAGTTGATTTTCGACGGTTGAGAAAAGTTTAAAACATGGGTAACTTATTTGTATTTTAATGAACAACTATTGGATGAAGCAATATAATAATTTTATAATATAATCTTATTTCAACGCCAGATTAGTTTTTTTAATAAAATAAGTCTCGTACGCAAAAAATCATGTATGTAAAATTAAAACGTTATTTGCGTCCGTTACTGTTTTTCAATTGACCTTGTTGTCGAGAAACATTGCCAGTTTGTATTTACTATTAATTATTGATAAAACGAAAACAAAAACAAAAGAAATAACATTAATGTCCCCGCGGACGCTTGGACTCGATCGAAGCCAAGTTCAATTCGTTTGTTCTCTCTCGTCGGTTGTTGAACGCGTCCGCGTCCCTTTTTGCATTTGCAAATGTGTAATGGCGTCGCGCTCGTCGAGTGTTTACGCGCGCATAGGGTTTTCCAGCCAAAATTCATTCATACAACCCGGTTTGGATCTGAAACAACCAAAGCCATGGGGTTTGCTGTATTTTGTACTATTTCAAATAAACGGCTTCATAGTTCAGTGCAACCATCAATAAGTTACCAAAGCTTGAACAAGTTTTTCAGATATTTAACGAATCCAAGCTAATGTTTTTGAATCTTATAGTATATTGAACATCGTTGAATTACTGTTTTTCAATTGACCTTGTATTGAGAAACATTGCGAGTTTGTATTGGCTATTAATTATTGATAATATTAAAAAAAAAAAAAAAAAAAATGTCTCCGCGGACACTTGGACTCGATCGAAGCCAAGTTCAATTCGTTAGTTCTTTCGCGTCCGTTGTTGAACGCGTCCGCGTCCCTTTTTGTATTTACAATCGTGTAATGGCGTCGAGTTCGTTGAGTGTTCACGCGCGCGTTAGGCATCCGGACCAAAATTCATCTATTCGACTCGATTTGCATCTGAAACAACCGAGGCCATGGGGTTTGCTGTATTTTGTAGTTTTGCTATTAACATCAAATCAAGTAAATGGATTTACAGTGCATGGCGGCACTCGGAAAATGTTTTTCGTTACTTTTTTCGCGTCGGTTACTGAACGCATTTGTGCCACCTTTTTTCGCATTTGCAATTGCGTAATATCGTCGAGTCCGTTGAGTGTTTCCGCGTTTGTTAGGCATCGATGCCAAAATCAAGCAATTCGTGCCGATTTGCATCTAAAACAACCAAAGCCATGGGATTTTGTATTTTATATAGATTTTCAACTAAACTCCAGTCAAATAAATGGCTTTATAGTGCAATACTGCCCTCAATAACGATCATATATGGGCACAGCTGGGACAAGCTAAATGTTTTTGAAGCTTAATTATGTATTTAATATCATTGAATTCATGCAATTGGAAATATACATTTTAAATGGTCGTGGATCTTTAAAGGATGCAAAAGTATGTAAAAGGTTATGGTTCTTCGTTAATAGCACTGAATGGTCTTTATAGGTTACGTTGTTAAACAAATGTTTGAAGTTTATTTTCGCAAGTAAGTTGAATTTAAAATACAAATAATTTATTTGCATTTGAATGGACAACTGTTCGAGGGTGTAATAGAATCATTTTACTACATAACCTCAAATCTCATCGCCAAAGTTGTTGTTTAACCCAATTCTTGCCTGCAACATTTTTGTTGATTTCTCAAATGATTATTATTTTGAATATACTGTGTATGAAAAGCTGAAATCACGTAAACTTTTAATATGTAAAAAATTTAACTGTTTTTTTTTCTAATGTAAGAATAATTTTATAATAAAATGTTAAATTTGAATATAAAGTTTCTTTTATTTTAAAAGTATAAATTGTTTGCATTGCTAAGATTAACACTTTTAACTTCTCAAGTTTTGTGGTGTTTTTTTTTTTTTTTTTTTTATTGGAAAAAAGAGTCATACGATATTTATACATTATGAATCAATTAATTTACATTGAATGCACTTATATTTTAACACAATGACTACTTCTTGATAACTTAAAAGATATTAAATGAAATATATATAATTTTTATATAATTACATGTGTTTTATATTTAGTAGATGTATATAAAAATTTTACATTATGATGAGAAATATTTATTGGTTTATTTTCCGATCTGTATTAAGATGAATAAATTATATATAAAGGCTTATAATTTTAAATTAAAAGGATTTAGTTTTAGTAATACAAATGCTTTACAATCAAATGAAGAAATTCTATTCTTTATAATTTTTTATAATCTGAAACTATACAGGAGAACATATTTTTTGTTTTAATGATAATGATTACATGTTTGATATACTGACGTCATTATTCAAATTTACTTCATGCTTACTAGAATAAATGTGTGTTTTGCTTAAGATTAATGTATTTTCTTAATTTTGGTTTATCTCAGGTCAACCAATTAATAAGCAGTGTTGTAATTGTACATCGATCAACTTGCATCCAGAAGGAGCAATTGTAATGCAGAATTTTATATACAAAATTCTGGGTGGTCTGGTTCAATACCGTTTTCGGTCACCATGGGTCACATTAAGGAACCATTTTTTATAACACGAAGGCTTACCAAATCTTGTTTGATCAGTATGGCCCATTAACGCATCCCAGCTGAGTTATATCTTTGCAGCTAATTGCATTTTAATTGGCAGGTATGTTTTGCTGATTACCTCAATACTCTGCACAAAATTTTATCTGCTAATTGGCATGTTTATGATTTCACAATGAAAATTCCCTTTCTGTTTTTGTTTGTTTGTTTGTTTGTTTTTTTTTAATGCTGGGATTCTTGTCTCAATGGCGAGTGAATTTATACAAAACATCAGCATGTAATTACATTGATATAATGCATTTTCTGCAAATTCCATTTGAGGTTTATGTGCTGTGGCATTTTTAATGTCCAACTATTATGATTGCGCATCCTTTGACATTTAATTGTCATACTTTCAAGTATTTAACACATGGAGAAAGGGTCTTACAAATTTTGAAATAAGTCTCTCTCTGATATAAAACTTATATCATTTAAGGATAAATTTATTTTTGATAAATTTGCAATACGAAAAAAAAAACTTAAAATATTTTCATTTAAAATTATTCACAATATATATATATATATATATATATTACAAAGAAATTTATATCATGAAATATATGAATATAAAATTAGACATTAATGTTTAATTTAATTTCTCATATTGAATGAAATCATTAATTTATATTTTGAAATCTGTTCATATGAAATTGACTATTTCAAATATAAAAAACATAATATAATAAATATAATCTTAGAAAAATTTATTTTTTAAAATAGAAATTTTTATTAGTAGTTTATTGCTTAGTAAAATGAAAGGTATATTGACCTTTTATTTTAAATCTATTATTTTTTGTCTTTCAAGTTAATAATGATATTTGCAACAAAATTCATTGCTAGAATCATATTCCTTTAGAATAATCCCATTTCTAATACAATAAGTTGAAGTTAACAGTGGATAGAGTCTATATTCTCATATTGTAATGTCACATTTCTACTCTATAATAACGTAATAATAGAGATTTTGTGCAAGTCTTTGTTTAAAATTAAATTGCAGTTTATAATTTGTCATAACACAATCAAAATATTTCAATATATATATATCCATAGACTATGGAATACATTGGATAGTATATATCTTTATACAATTCACTATATGAATTAAATATAAACTGGAAGATCATTGCCGTTACTTTACCTGCTAACAACGTTTGATATCTAAAATGATAAACGTGAATTGAGTAAATAATAAGATTATAGTTACACTTAATAGGCAGAAGTATGTTTCAGGTATATACAGCAGATATAAATTTTTGTTTCAAACCGGAAACATTCAGGATGCGCACGAAAATATGGTAACAAATAAATTCAGATGTTACTGTATAAGAATCAGAAGATTGCGCAAAACTAGCTTATGTTGCACTTAGAAATAGTCCAGAAAGTAATAAATCAACAGTATAAAATAAGTGAGTTTGGAAAAGGGAAAGTGGATTTCTTATGAGATTTTTATGCTAATTTGAAGTACTAAAGATGAGGAATGAATGACACATATAAAAAGCACTTTTTATATTTGACCAACTAAAATAAACAAAAAAGAAAGGTTTCGGTACATTTGGTTAAAATATAAGACTATCTTTTGTTATGAAATTTTGTAATCAAATAGTAACTGGATCATTATCATCGCCAAATTCTTAGTTCAAGTAAGAAATCGAGAGTAAAACAGCCGTTTACATGGAAAGGTCGCCGTCCGGTTACAATACAACATGACAACGCTAGACCTCACGTGGCGAAAATAACAAAGAACATACAGCCAGAGAACTCGGCTGAAATATTTCGCCTTCCCCAGGGTATTTGTCAGACTTCGCTTCTTTGGATTATCATTTGTTTCAATTGATGCAACGTAATTTATTTGGCGCACAGTTTCAAATGTCAACAAAGCAAGAAATTGAAGCAAGATACTCATTATATATGAAAACAACTTATACTGCACAAACATTTGAGGCTGATTATATGAAATAATATAATATACACATTTTTATTGCACATAACAATTTTTAAGATAATATTTGCAAAAGTAAATTTGAATTGTTTCAGTAATTTATAAAATAATAACAATATAATAATTTCACTTATTTTATGAGATAACAATTAACTCATTTGTTATAAAATTAAATTAAAATATATTGTAATATATTGAGACAACTTCTTGATTGTATTTCAAGAAAAATCAACAAACACTTCGACGTGTAATAAAAGTTGTATTATTTTTACATTGTATAATTTGCATCATAACTTACAAATGACGTAATCCGCTGAAAATATGCATACCCCATAAAAATTCATACGTACGAATTACAATAATTGGTGCATATTTTGCGCGACCATTCAACCAGTCTAACCGTTTAATAATTCGCAATTTGATTTAAGTCCGGGCGTGCATAATTTTATGGCCCTTTATTCCATTGTTTCGAGACGAAATCGAACGCGATTGAATGTCGCTCCTCGCAATTTACGTGTTGTCGCGCATAGCGCGCGCGTTTAGCCTAGGAGAAGCTTTACGCGCGTTCGCCTTTCTACCTTTCACCTCGGAAACGGAATCCCGCGAGAACCCGAGAAAGGCAGATGTCAGATTGTTCTCGCACATTCAATCGGCCAAGTTAGAGGCCACTTTCGACACCGAGGATGCAATTTTGAGTTCGACGAACCCTTGCCACGGGTCGATAAGCTTTTTTTTTTTCTTCTTCTTCTTCCCCTCTTCGTTACTCCTTCCTCGGTTGCACGGCGGAAGCGCGACCGAAGAAAACCCGTCGCGACGAATATCGACAGCCGTTTTCGTAATTGCAGCATGTGCGCACGCCGGAAGTTCGCCGCGGAACTTCCGCCGAATTAAAGATCATCGATCAATTGAAATGGTGTGCAATTTTGAAAGAAAATGGCGGTTTAACATTTTGAGTAAGGAGGATTTTTGAATCCTCTAATCAGTTATTGTTATTAAAATATAATTATCATTGATTAATTGTTTTCTGTTTGATTGCAGAAAATGGATTATGTGGACATTTTTTGATTTTTATTGGTAGATATGTGGTTAATTTAAATTAACTGTTAATATCACGTTGATAGAAGTAAATTGTATGTTTAGATTAGCTTATCAATGCTATTTGACGGGGTAGAGTTTTTTGTTTAAGTGTGTAATTGGCTTTTATGGAACATTGGCATTTAACCGTTCCCCGGCCATAATAAAAACAACAACAAAAATGCTATTTGACAATTTTTTTTAAATCTGGCAATTTGTTAAATAAGTATTTATAAATATTTTGTAATTAAATAAATCTAGTGTCCTACATTTAAAAATATCTTCTGATAAATAACTGTAAAAGAAAGCTATTCAATATTTATCAAGGATTTATTCTGTATGTATAAAAATAAGATAAAATTTATTCAAATTAAATGTTTTGCGCATTGCCAATGTTTTTTTTTCTCAGATTAACGTCATTCTATATTGTTTAAATGTTGAAAAATGTCCAATCGAAATAATATTTAATTCATCTCAGTATAGCATTTTATTTGAATCCTAAAATGTTTCATAAATTTTAAACCAAATGTAAATTCTTCAAGCCGATGTTAAATCAGCATTTAATTATGTTAATTTAACATCAGGGGATGTAAATTCGACAATTTGTTTTCAATGTGACATTTCGAGGTTGGCATCATTTCAAATGTTGTTGTTGGAGTGACAAATTTTACCAGCGTATACCATACCATTACCAGACGATTAATCATACATAATATTACATTTCTGTATACATAAAAAATGCCACATTTCTAAACAATTAATCAAGACAATTAATTAATATTTTAATGAAGTAACAACTAACCGAACGTATAATTTAATATTACTGAATAAGAATAATAATAATAATAATAATAATAATAATAATAATAATAAAAAAGCAGAAAGTTGCAAAACTGATAGTCGCTGATCATTAATTTCTTTTTTCCTTCTTTTCAAGCAAACCGGCGCATAAAAAATTCATCGGACTTTAATTAACTTTCATCTTTCCGCAAACATCTTGGCTGACTCTAATTAATAACGTGCGTGCAGAAAAATTGAAACTTCAAAAATAATTAATCGGCAGAAAATTGAATATCACTCAGTTTGCGGTCGAATTAATTAAGAGGCAGCGTCTAGATGAAGCAATTTTGACAAATATTCATGCGTCTCGTTTGCGCGGTTGACATCGTAACGGACACCGGTATTGGTTGGCAATTACTCGAGCGGGTCCCGTGAAAGGAGTGTAATGACAATTATTGCGCAACCGTCGATAAACGAGCGTACAAAAGAACATGACACTAGACTCGTCGTCTATACGTATCGGAGATGTAAGAAGCTGCGATCGGTGTGCCGACAATCAAGACGTAACAGCTCCTTTTAATTTTCAACGTCACGCGTACGCGTGTTCGCATCCGTGGAAACATAGTTACACGTGAAACAGTCAACCGCTCTTACACACTAATTACTTCCCCCCACCCCGCTGCGCCTCCCTTCTTTTGAAATATCTTCATTTGTTGCGATTTATACACGCAGACGAATAGCGGCGAGTATTAGAAATTGAAATTTCCATCAAGAATTCGTATCTTTTCTCTTCAATTGTTGCCTTATTGATGGTAAACATTTGTACGTTTAATAATACGTGTTGTTGACATTCCGTAATAAAATTTATAGTACCTTTATTTTAAATTTTTTTTGTGTACAAAAAGGGATGTTGTAAAATGAATAGGGGTACGATGATAATGATTCATGTTAATAATGTTTTGTTTAATTTCAGTACATATGTTGTAAATGATTTACATCAGTTAGATCAGTAAAGTTATCTTTAATTCCTAAAATAAAGTATTACATTACTTAGGGTTTTCACAATAGTGTTCAAAGTACTCATTAGATTTTTAATACTTTGTATTATTATCAAATGTTGTTTGTTGTGTACGTTAAACATATTAAATTGCTACTTCGGATAAAAAAAGATTTTTATAAATTTAGGCGTGTATATTTAATAATGATGCGTTTAAAAAGTTTCGTATTGCAAAAGTGATGCGTATAAAGATATATTACGTTCGGTAGCTGTCGTTCTAATTGGCATACGTATATCATTTCAACTAAATTTGATATATCTCTATTAGTTATCAAAAGTGTATCAAGCAAATTTTGAATTTTAATATTTAAGTCTTTTAATTCTAAATTTACATTTTTTAAAACTAAAAGTTTCCAAGCCGTTTATTAATATCGCGAATCATTAAAGTCACAAAACATTCTTACAAGTACTTAAATGAAATAAAAATCCGAACTTTTATGAAGCTTAATTTCAAAATTTCACTGAACTTTTGTAACCTGCGGGATAAACGAGTAAACTCGCAGGAAAAAGTCCGTCATAAAAATTGATAGTCACATTTAATGTCGGCCAATATGAAATTGACGAATAAATATGTTAATTTCAGTCATAATGCGTATAATATAAATGTGAAAATGCAAATCCAACGGGCTTATGTACAAACTAAATAAAGTGTTTGTTGGAACACTTGACCTTATCAATCTCCTCCATCAGTTTCCGAAGCATCCAATTAATTTTATGGCACAGGGCAATTCAATAATTGCAAATCAAGTGCAATTAATTATATATTCTTTGCGTCGTTAGCGGTACATTAAATTGTATGGTTATTAAACGCCAAACTTATAATGATACGTTTCTGCCGATTGAGAAGCGTTATTCGCGGCCAGATGCCCGAGATCTTTTGGCAAGGTACTTTTGCAACTTTATTGTGCTCCGTATTTTGACAGCTGTAAAAATTAAAGCGTCTCATATGAGACGTGCGTGAAACGTGCACGAATGATTTAATTTTTAGGAGCAATCAAATTTACCTTGTCGCAATGTAAAATGTTTGAATACCTGTCATGGAGTAAAAAAGATGGTGTGATCTTAAAACATGATAAATGTAAATTTAACATGTTTAACATTCCCGCTTCCATTTTAGTAGTTTAGGTTGCAATTGTTCATCCATTATTTCTCTCGGTATAGAATCTTTTGTCACAATTATGTTAAACGTAATCACAATTACGTGACATCTTCATAGCTGTCGATACTATTTCTTCTTTCAGTGTGATCATATTTCGGTATATCCATTATTTTTATTAAGATTCTTAATAAAGGTTGCAAATTTTCATCATCTTAAAAAAATGATTATAGGGATGTGTACAGAGGAGATGGTGAATTTCAACGTGATAGGGCAATTCTTTTTATGATGGAACAATATTTTTCTCGTGTTTCGGATATTCGTAAACCAATTTTGAGGGTTTAATTCAAACCAAAAACACGTAAACCCGTTTATTCATGTTTATGCAACGTTATCATCGTAAATTGCTGCCAATTTATACTTCGAGGAAATGAGGGGATCCTGTAAATGATTACAGATTAATTTCGTAATACTAATAATAAAGATCGAATTACATACCTTTCTCTAAACTTATAAATCCAACATTGTCGTTCAAATTTGAGTAGAGCGAATGCACCAGTAAATGCAAACAAAAAAAACACTGGATGATCAAAAGAATTTATTTTCAATCGAAATTTATCCTACGAATGTTACATAGTATAGCAATGGTTGTCGTGATAATCTTGGTTTTAAGGGTTATAGTACCAATAGATTGTGTTTACAGAGTGGTATGAAAATATTGGACAAGAATACTGGTAATGTTGAACTTTATCTTCATGGCCAAACAGATATTGCGGTTGTTTCGGATCCATGCAACTTAAGACTCGACTTCTCAGATTCCTCAGTTCTACCGAGATGCTCACTAGCTACCTTAGCTAAGAGAGAAAATGCTCGGCTGTCCTGAGCAAGGCAGACTACATTAATTCGACCTTGAGGAACACTTATATAGGCCGCGGTCGTTCTCACTGAAGCTTGATTCAATAGTGAGTTCAATGCGCATTCTTGGCACACCTCAGTGCAAAATTTCAATGTCCTGTGTTTTTTTTTCAAAGTTATCTTTGGAATCATTGCTTCATTGTCGTATCAACAATGTTGTATTCATATTGTTTCTATTAATGTTATGATATTTGATTATACTCTTTTTAAATATTTCGTCACGACATTGTGAAGTAATTATGGATATTGGGGATTAATAGAAAGAAATTCATTCATTTCTTTATTCGTTATTTTCCTTATTCTTTTGTTATATTCCATAAATTCGTTAATATTTATTTTGAAAATATTTCGTTTATTTGATACAGTTTATCAAAAAATACTTGAATATACTTTTCATTTATGCACTGTCATGAAAATAAAAAAAGTGGAGCAACTACTATACACAACAAGGACGAATATTTAATTAAAATGATCGTTTAATTAAAAATGTGCATCATTAATAAAATTGAACACTTGACTATCTCATCGCACACAACCGGATGCAACTTAAACCACGATCAATATTGTCTTCTCAGTCCATAGCTTAAAAAATAATTTATGATTCTCCTTAAATACATACGACGAAATACTTAACGAAATCCTATTCATTCGTATGCGAGAGAAAATAAATATTGTCGAGTGATGACAAACTGAACGTAGCGTGGGATAATGCATCCGTAAGTTACCTTCCAAAAAGTGACAAGTACGATTCCATTCATTTCGAATTAAGAAGGATTATGCGCTAACGGATATAAATTCTATTACTTTTTATAATGGAAGCAGTACACAAAGGTTGTCGTTACATAAAAAGGAAAAATTTTTTTTCAAACAATTTTTAGATTCATTTATATCCTTTCATCGTATACATAATTATGTATCTATGTGATTTGGGAGAAAAAAGTCACAATGCGATGAGATTGCAAGCGCGAAACAATTGATTCATCTTATATATAAATAGGTGATAATATTACAGAATTGATGTCTCAGTTTGGAAAATCGAAACTCCATGAATCAATGTTTAATTTCAACGTCTCTTTTCGTAGTCTTTGAGACAGCTTCCCGGCGAAACCCGGATGCCAATCCGTAACGTTGTAATCGCCAGAGTAGAATTTCACCATTAATGACAGAGGTGCAAGAATATTCTACCTACAATGTAAGCGAGGCTATTCATCCTTCGCGAGACCACGCTGATTGCAGCTGAATAACGGTTATAAAGCATAGTTACAAAGTACCGCTTACTAGTAAAACCAGTCACAGCGAACCCATACTACCATTACCTACTACCTTACTGACTTGCGCGTCGTTGCGTTTACATGTGCTCACATCCTAATGACACTATTGTTACATAATTCATTAAGGTTATCCGTCAAGTGCACGACGTAACGCCGCGTTTTCTTGTTGACAATTTTGAGGTGCGTTAACAAAAATGGATCTCTTTTAAAACAGATCTACCTGGGTCCATTTTAGCCTAGTTATTTTTCAGAATACTTGTTGGGTACTAGGTGATAGATAGTCAATTGACTATTTTGAAATCCATCCAATAGTTACGCATTCAAATTTCATTCACGTAAAAGTGCTTTCAATGTAATGATCAAGTATGATAAATTTTAGAAATCGTCTGCTAGACTTTCCAAAAAATGAACTTCCAAGACTTACATAAACGCTGTATTTAACTCAATATTTTTGTCCAATCCTGTAGATATTTGTAGTTTGTTACTCGCAATTGCAGTAATCCTCAAGTTCTCATAATTTTTATGAGAATTTTCCTTCTTTTGATACAATAATTTTTCTAAGTTCAAATTCATTGTATTGTGGTGGTGGAAACTTTATTCACATTTTATAAAGCAGTTTTTATATTCAATTATAGTGACAGTTTCATTCACCGTTTGGAGATATTTCTAAAGTATCACTTTACTATATATTTACTACATTCACCGTTTAATTATTGTATAGTGATTTTATTTATTTAACATTTACAATCACCTAATTAATACACGGAAAAAACTGATGAATGAAAAATTACAACGTTTCCTATCATTCTTGTCACGTTAAAGGCACGTTGTAAAAGTTGGTTATTCACGTTGCACTTGTTTAATATCACTTACATGTTGTACA
>JABFPN010005048.1:0-13855 GCA_022817305.1 Leptoteleia sp. ZL-2020 | reverse complement strand
CAGTTATTCAAAAGTGGGAGTATTGAGAACACAAATTTGAATATTTGATTTTATTCTTTTCTTACACTTTCATTTCTTTTTATCCCTGTCTTTTGTTTAATCAATAGATTTGATATCTGTATCTGTCATTAATTATTATTAAAATAAATGTCTTATTAAACGGATGTTTTGAACCTTATTTTATCATTAATATAAAAGAATCAAAACAAATTAAAATCAAATCCTTTACATAATGACGTTGTTAAGTTAAATACATTGGGGTAAAAATCAAGGCCATTCCCCTGGAATGGTTTTACGCGCCGGCGTCAGATAGTACACCAGTTGCAGTCATCAGGGGCTTGTTACTCCCTTTTGATGAAGTAAAATAATTTAGCTAAATACTTTTCATTGAATATTATGAATAGCTGTCTTGATTAAATAACAGTTTTTTTTTTATTTTTAATCATGTTTTATATAAAACATTTCATATATAGTATCACAAATTATTAATTAATTATTAAGTAAATGTAAAGTGACAAAAAACATCGAGTAAAACAGAAATAACAAAAATTAAAATCATACAAAATTATATTAAACATGAATAATAAAAGATATGCATAGTACGCGTTCATTAATTATAAACAAACACGAACAAATCTGATTAAAATAATTTATTACGCATTAACATATTAACTACGAGAAGGTTAAATTTATTACGAATCCCTTTTAGACCGTATTCTCGATTGAATTTAATTAGTGTATCAAGGTATGTTCGTATTTATTTTAATAATTGAAACCAAGTTTGCACGCGCACGTATGACTCAAGTATTTCCTTGGACGATTCGAATTATCGCGATCATAGAGATATCTCGTGCAATTTTACAATGAAAACCCATTTATTTATGTAACACTATCTCCATTTTTGTTAACGAACATTTCTAAATGAAAGTCATGAATTTCTAACAAGTATCAGATTTGTGTACACATAACTTATATACATTTCTTAACAATAATTTCAAAATCATTTTTAAATTTAATTATTATTAAATTATTCCAATAATTGGAATATAACCCAATATTAAGAACATTACTAGACAGTATACCCTGTTAAAAAAATCTAGCTGCACCCAGAAAAAAATATACTTACTTTAAGAAAACTGTACAAAGAAAAATTTCCTATTAAAACTAATAGAAAATCAATTAAAAATAAGAATATTTAGTTAGTATATACAATAAATTTAAGTAATTATATTAAAAGGAAATTAATGTTATGATAAATATTATTTTAGATAATACCAATTAGATTTCTGTTTATTATAAGAATATGTATATTTGTAAATATGTAAGCCTAGTTGAGCTGTCATCGTCAGTATTGTTTCGGCCCGTGTACAGTGCGTATTAAATTTTGTTAAATTCGGTCAGTGTTGTTTAATTAATTATATTGTATGTGCAAATTTCAAGATAAATTAGCGCTTCGAACAATTTAAAATATACATATTTTCATATGGAGTGTGGGTATGTACATATTTATATATACTGCATGCAATTGTTAGGTTAAATTTGTATCATCTGTTGATTATTCTTAAATTGAAACTATTTTTATTCTTTTCTTGAAAAAAATCCGTTTAATGTAAATGGAATTATTCTTCAGATAAATATATGCTTTATAAGAATTATTTAATCTTATTATAAATAGAATTTCGTTTTGTCCATATAATGAATGGAAATCCTATTTAATCCTATTTAGGAATTCGGCACCGGAAATCAGCTAGTTTCCTAGGTAGGTTCCTAGGTAGTTATAGGATTTTTTTTAGTTTCCTAACTGGGGTCCTAGGTCCAAAACTAGTTGATCCCTGATCCTAAATTTCGACCTAGAACCCCAGCTAGGAAACTAGGCAAGATCCTATAACTACCTAGGAACCTACCTAGGAAACTAGCTGATTTCCGGTGCCAAATTCCTATGTAGGATCCCAGCTAGATTTTTTTTAATAGGGTTATGGTAAAAGGTCTCACATTTTTAATCACCAAACTGTAGTACTTCTTGTCACATTGCCGAGCATAATTTTATACAGAACCACCTAGAGTTCAGAATTACTATACTACTTTTCTCAGTGTATACCTTAAAGTTCAAGTTTAGGTTCATCATAATATACTCCCGGATATAGTTTAGTAAAAGTTTTTGGTACCGGAAGTATTGAACGTGTATTATTATCGTCGAAAAAAATTGATTATAAAAAAGATCTCGAAGTAGATTTGCCGTGGAGGTAGTTTTCAAGCCGCGCGAAACTCGGCCAATAATCGCCGAGCAAATTGCAAAGATACGCGTCGTACGTGTAGATGCGGTGAGGGTGCACGTGCGGTTGGTGCATTCGCATGACGGTTCAGTTAAACGAAGCTGGCGCAAGCATAGCTCTCGGCTTTCCAGTAAATTTACCGAGGCATCGCAATTTAACGCTCCTGCACTGCCATTAAGTCAAACGGGTAACTTCAATGAAACATATACAATAGTGATCGTTACTCGAAAAAAATCGTGATAAGAAGGCTTAAAAAGGCAGTAAACAAATCCGAAACACATAAACATATACACGCTCACGTGGGAGAAACATAGAATCCAACACGTTCACACACGTTCCATATAAATAAAATATACAACATTTAGCTGTGCTCGTTGAAAATAATTTATTTACATAAGGATACTCTATTTACTTTGTCAATCAATGTTTATGGGCGATAAATTGTATTTGAAGGATAAATCAATACGTGCCTTAAAATTCATAATTCAAATTTTATGATAATTTATGATATACATAATGAATGTAAACTAAAGCAAGACTTTACCATCCAGTACGATGTAAATATTTTATGCGAATCCAATAGATGTAGTAAAAAAGAATTACTTCAAATTACATAATAATCATAAAAGGCAATGAATTTCCGTGATAATCTCTAATTAATTGGCGCGTTTGAGGCCACGTGAACATCTGCGAACGTATCGATCATTTGTGCTGTTATTGTTTACATTCGGTATCCTTGAAAATAAACTTATCGCCGCGCCGTCTAATGTCCACGCGATCATTAAACCGCAAAACAGGAAAAAGAACGATTGCGTAAAAGCGATTTCTGTTTAATAGAACAAGTTGAAGCCCGAACTGCCCGGGTGTTGAACGTTTGCGCGTCAGCTTTTTGCGAGAGCCGGCGTAGCGAAGGCGATCGCGATAATGAAACGCCGTGAGTTGCCTCGGTGCCGTAACAATTGGCCGACTCTTGCCGCCGCGTAACACGCATCGCAAAGCAAACGGCGGCGTATTATTAAGTCACGTGACTCGCTTCGAAAAAGCTCCCGCTTATTGGAGCGAGCGCGATACGCGCGCTAAGGCTGCGTTAGGCGTGACGTTTTGTTCGCCTAACTGTTGCAATCGAACGACGCGCGTAACAATCTCGTTACCCATCATTACTGTGGCATTATAATTTATAATCGCAACCGTGCGATTTGCGCCGATGAACGAGTTTCAAATTCAAGGCTTCGCCGTGATTTGACCGGAAAAAGTGCGCTTCGGAAAAAAAGAGGAACGTACTAATGATCTTAAATATGGCGACATTAGATGTTATTGTTTTTCTTTAATTGGATTTCTATTCAATTTTAATATACGTGAATCGCTTCTGAAGACAGTGGAACAGTTGTGAACACCTGTTTGAAGTATTCAAAAAATACTGTAAACTGTTTTGACGTTTTTAGTTAATTGCTTGGAGTTAAATTTTAATGAATTTGGATTATATTTTTCTCGGAGCGTACGTAATGTTAAATGCAATTATTTTTTACATTCCATGCATAATACAAAAAAGGGTTTTGACAAATTTAATCGTATTTGATTGATAAATGATAAAAAATTATAGACAATGCTAAACATGAACAATATTTATAATTGTATACTACGCAGTTCTATTAGTTAGATCTAATCTATTTTTTTTTTCATTTACATATTAATGTATGTTATTATATGCTTGACCTTAATTTTTTTTTCTTTTTTAACTCCTTATTTAGTCGAGCAATGTGAGCAATGAAGGCTATTCATTAAAACTTGCAATACCTTTGTGCACTGTTCGTATTCAAAGTTAATTTTTAAGCGACAAAATGAGACTAAGTAATGAACGCTTGCACTATTCTTCTCGCGGATGCTAATTAATATTAATTTTCGTCGCGCACGCACACACACACAAAAACATACTTATAAAAGAAATTTTTATGACAAAGGGATTTTTTTAAATGCTGTTTAAAACGTGTCTTTAAAAGAAATTACCATTTGTCGGGTGGTGCTCCCGATAGCCAGGATTGTTGATCGTAGTCCCTCGGGATTCGGAGAGTTCTCTAATTTTTGTTGGATCGCCGCTTCTCCGCGCGTAGAGCCCTTCATATATTGCAGAAACAAGGACACTAAAGTTCAAAACTATTGCTCCCAACTGAAATGAAAACAACATTCGAGTATAAATAATTCATAAAAGAAAGCACTTTTTTTGCAATGTATGTAAAAATATTTGGCATTATGCAGTTTTTTATCTAGTAAACAAAAGGATAAATTATTAACCTTAACTTGTTTAAAAGAATTATTGACATTATTAATTGAAATTTATACTCATTGTGTATACATTCATTTTGTTCAATAATTAAACTTAAAAGTAATAAAAAGGGTATAACTTTCTTAAAATTAATTGTGATAATTCTTATCACAATTTAATAAGTAATAAAGATTTTCCAAGTAAAGAAGAAACATAAATGATCATAAAATGTCAAAATGCGATTATTTATGTATGCAATTACATTTATAAATGCAGCAATGAACATGTGTGAACGTCAGAAAACATATGTTTTCACTGAAGCTGAGCACGGGAAAATAGGATATATGTTTGTTTACATAAAAAAAGAGTTACAAGTTTACTTTACTTAAGGACCCTTGTATCAGATAAGCAGAAACGACTGATAATTAATTCTGTCCTTTGGAAGTGCAATTCTAAAGTAACGGGCAAATACTTGTAATCCCACGTCAATGTGAAAAAAAAATGTGAAACAACAATCTGGTTGTTCTCGTGATAACCAGAATTCTGGTAGAATTTCAACCCGGCTCTGTAGTTATGACGAAAATTAACTGCGCGAATGATAAATGTTGCCGTTCTTTTTCCTGTGTGCAGTTTCGGATTCATTTGGCAATGCCATTTATTTGGCGCAAAGTGTACCATTTTTATTCTTTGATATCTCTCGCCATTTCTTCAGCATTTGTTCGTAACGCTGCATTATTCATCTCGTATTTACATTAAATAAATTGTCGCATTCAAATACGGATCATTTAATACTTTTTGCGCATTTTCCGGATGTTGCATATTTATGAGAGAACCGGTATTGCTAACTTTTTCATTCCCACCTTTTCGTGGGCAATTTACTTTAATGCTACATTTTTCTTGATTTTTCTATTACATTGCAGTAATTTCGAATTACTGAAACGTCCCTTTCGACTCCCAATACTTTACGACCGAATTGAAGTAATTGCAATTGATTGTAAATGAACAAAATGTTGTTCTGTACCAAGCGAATATACAGCGAGAGAAAAATTTGAAAAAATGGAAATTTTTCGTTGTAATTTGAGCACATAATGGACAATGTTGCAAAAATTGTTCAATATATCCAGGAAGTTATAAAAATAAAGTGAAAAATCATAATATTTATGTATTTATGAAAACATTTTATAATTTTTTATTGTACTTTTGTAGATTCTGTAAAAAAGCTTTTAATAACTAATAGATGACAATTAATCAGTGCGATTGGTATACGTATATAACTAAAATTAAATTTACATTTTCGAATCGGATGCAAAATAAGTGCTTGAACTAATGATTAATTCAAAACGATGCGTCACTTTATTGGTATGAAATTTCATTGAGATAATAGTATTCCAATAAATTAATGCTCATTTTTACCAATCTACGGTTCAATTGAATTACAGATACGATTTAGATTTTTGAGACAGTCATTACATATTAATTTTGATGAGAAATTGGTAACAAAAATTATATTCAAGTTTATATAGTGCTAGAATCTATATCAAAATTTATGATTATGATGAAGTGTTATTTGTAAATATCAATTAAAATAATTACAACATAATTATTGAATTACAAATTTCAAAGAATGTATAATTACAGTATTATATATGAGTGAAATTTTCTCTTGTTTTAAGCATGCACATGATTTATGGTTAATGTAAAAATAGATATTTTGCAAGTTGCAACATAGTTACGTAAACGGTGCGATCGTAAAATTGGTTCATACGCTTTTGTACTTTAAATGGTTTATTGAAGAAACTTTGTGAAATTCAATTTAGGAAGTGACATTAATTTGTTCATGTTTTTTTTTACCTTTCTTTCTCAAAATTCTCATTTATCATTCATACGTCCGTTTAGTTAAAAGCTATATAAATTATAATGAGGGCAATTAAAAGAATATACCAATAAATTATCTCATTCTTAAAGTTTACAATTCAAAAAACATTTGATTCTTGCATCCACAATAGAAAGAAACAATAAAGCAACAAAGTTTCGAGGTGCAGAAATTGCTTACTTAACCTCCAAAATCCAATTTCAGCAACTAAACTGATCAGTCAGTATCGTACTGGATGATTTTGATAACCAGATAAGAATAAATATAATCTATATATAATAATACCTAAGCACAACAAAATATGACGAACTTATCGATGTTCAACGTAGTTGTAAACAATTACTTTTTTCCAACGACGCTAAATGAAAAGTTAAGGTAAAGCAAAATAAATGAAAATCCGAAAAGCAAGGATATTTTACGTAACGTGATAAAAAGCAAGAGGAATGGCTATCTGGTTTTGCGATTCACAATTCGCGCCGTGCGAATGGGCGCGACAAAAAAAAAAAAGTCGGGCACAAGAACGGGCGCGAAAAAAAAAACTGAGAGTGAAAAAAAAAGGAGAAGAAGTACGTAACGATTGTCGCGCGCACCTTTCCCCGCTTCCGCTTCTGCTCGCGCTCCAATTGGATCTCGTCCTTCGCCTGTTTGAGCGCGCTAGCCCGCTCGCGGCGGCGTCCATTCATGTCCGCGCGACAAACGCGACGACAAAAATCGGCATTATCGCGCCAGCGAAACGGCGCACGCGGGATCGCGATGCCGACTGTGCGATCGCCAATGTAGTCCCATTGTTTTTAAACCGGGTCCGCAGTCCGTGTGTGCGCCGCGACGCGCATACCAACGCGAGGGGACACCTGCGAGCGATTCTCACTCACCCGCACCTGTTTGTCGATGCGTTCCGTATTTTCATGCCACGACCAATTGCGAAACGCAGCGTTTCGCGAGGATTTGATATTCCCGTTGGCGTTCGGTTACGTAGGATTTATTTGTTCTTAAGTTCGAGGCTTTTTTTCTTTTTTGCTTTTTCTTTCTTTTATAGCCGCGCAGATTAAGTGGAGGCCTACAGGATTATCGGTCGTTTCATTGAAAGCGCGCGTTTATTTGTTCAATTTTTCACGCTTAGGTTGCGGTATTGAATTCTAAAGCGTTTTCAGTTGTAAACTATCATTGTTACTGTATCGAACAGTAGTCGTGAACATGGTGCGAACATTGATGAGACCCATGAATACCTTTAAATATGCTGATCGCTCGTTTTCAGAATTATAATTTAAGAAATGGGTTACGAAATAATTTTAATTAATTTTACTATGTCGATGAGAATCAGTATTTTTTTGTTAGAATATTCAAGAGTCGCGTGGGCGAGTCGACATCTCAGAGTATAAATATTATTGAATTGCGAATATTTCAGTCCGTATTGAAATAATATATTTTACCCGAGGGCAAGAATATGCGCCCTAGAATGGATAATATTTTACAATCTGTACTCTATTTCCATACGCTGCTCATTTTGCACGTACACTTTTTTCTAAGTTAACTATTTTCTCCAAGCTAACATAAATAGAAAAGCAGTAAATTGCATTTATAAACCCATATCACAGGCTTATTAATATTCGGTGATAAAAGTTTAATTTTGGTTTACTAAAAACGACGGTTCAATTCTTTCTTAGGTAATGTTTTAAAGTAACCAGAAGAATGAATAAAAGTTTTGGTTTATATTTTAAAAATAAAACATTTAAATTAAAGAAGTATTTAAAAATAATTCCTTGTACCATAAATCAATTTATTCAAAATATAATTAAAATTATATTCTATAGAAATAAATTTTAAATTCAAATTTTATTGATTCAAAATATACTGTTAAGGATAATAATCCAAATGAAGAAATAAGAAATTCAATTGTATTGAATGAATTGAAATGTAAATTTTAAAATGTTCTATAAAATTATGATAATATTGAACTTTTGGATGAAAAATAATTGAAAACCTATGAACAATATTCAATTTTTAAAAGTGAAATAAAAGTCTAATACAAATAAAGTAATCCCTATTTGCCATTTATTGTAATAATGTATGTAATATAAATTCGAAAATAATGCAAAATTGAAAATAATAATCGTAATATTATGATACCTGTTATTTTCGGCCGAATAATTTATGATTTCATTTTGTAAATGTTTCCATGTTACATTTTGCGATGGAAAATAATTTTATAGAATTGACCTATTTCGTGTAGATTTGCTTTTATAATTTATGATTTTAATACTGTTATAAATTTTCATTACTTTAATAACTTATTTGCCAAAATTATATCAAT
The DNA here is from genome assembly GCA_022817305.1 of Leptoteleia sp. ZL-2020. Classification (NCBI taxonomy): domain Eukaryota; kingdom Metazoa; phylum Arthropoda; class Insecta; order Hymenoptera; family Scelionidae; genus Leptoteleia; species Leptoteleia sp. ZL-2020. Next base: position 5,138 of record JABFPN010005048.1, on the reverse strand, counting down.
GTATTATTAATAAACTAAAAACTCTACAAATATTTAATTTTCATTAAAAATAATTCACTTAAAAAATAAAAATACCAGAACTTTTTTATTACGAATTATGAATTCATTTCATATGTATTACTTTATTTGAATACTACTCGATATTAATAATCCTAACCTTATTAAAACAATAAAAAAACAAATTAAATGCTTTTAATTTATTACGATATTAATATGCTTTTGAGATACAATTTAGGAACAAATTTTGCTGATTATTGTTATTTTCCAAAACATTAATACTCCAAAACAATGTTCGGATGTTTAAAATTCATCAATTTAATTAATATAATTATTTGCTTTAAAATCCTCTCAAAATCATTAATTTGTTTTACCAAACCAAGCACCATAAACCAACTACTTCCTCATGGACTCGAATTTTCGTATCGAGCATTATTCAAACCTTTCGATTATCTTGATGAATATTGAAACTGCGTGAAAAATGTAATACCGATTATTGAACTGTTACAGCTCTTTTCGCGTACAGCGTAATATTCTGCTCGCTTTTTCTACTTCCTTCATTCCCTCCAAGCTAACCAAAGAAATTGTTCTTCAGTTGAATAATGCAATCGAAAATGCAAATTCGTCATTAAGGAAATTGGATACAAGTAAATATTCATAATTTTTTTTTATTATTTAGACATCATTTACAAAATCAATTTCGTTTTACATTTATTACAAATTATTGAAATATTTTTAAAAAAAAATTGAACTCTCCAATGAAATTAAAAACCATAATCAATGTAAATATACAACTAATGGAAATGCAATAATGTTTATCTGAGAAACGACGCAATTCAAATATAAAAATTTTCATCTCTTTACACCCCATTAAGTAATAAAGGGCAGGAAAAATTTGCGCATCACTAAATCATGATATAATGGCAACCTGATATTTTTATGCGTTTATAATACAACGCAGAACGATGCATGTGCAATTTTGTATTCAAGATTTGGGATTGATATATTTCCCTTAAATCTTCATTTGTTCGCTTCTCGAGCAAATATTTCATTATAAATTTCATTTTACATCCTACCTCCACGGATATATTAATTAGCGCGATGTTATTCTTTGTTATAATATGGTGGGTGTTATTCTTTTATTTTAATTAGAAAGATACACTGATGAATCATAATCGGGAAGCTTCTTCGAATAAGCAGATTTATTTTTAATATTTCAAGTATAACTCCAGATTTATTAATTATCAATACATCCATTTACGTAATTTTTTTTTCTTTTTGCGTTCATTAAATTAATATCAAATGAATATGTCAGGGCCATGCGTTGAGATTAATTTATTAGCAATTGCTGCTGTATATTTTATAATAACTCGGAGATATGTGTACATTTAGTTTATTCTTTGTAATATGATAAATTATTTTAAATTATTATTGGGTAAAAATGTGATCAGAGAGTATAACTCGTTACATCCTTTTCTAATATTTTTTTTAAATTTATTTTATAAATTTTACTATATAATATTATAAGGTATATACTATATATGCACATATACCCCTGAATTATTATAACATGTATTAGCAACTATTAATAAATTTCTCTCGGTGTATTGAAATGATAAATATAAAATAAATATACATATGCATATGTATAAAAGACAAATGGAAAGAGGAAAAATTGTCGAGGCAGATAAGATTAAAAAGTGAATACAGTTTCCCAAAGTTCGCTCGCTATCGAAAAATCAATGAAAATAGTGATTTACATAACTCGTCACTGAAACTTCGAGGACAATGAAATCATTTTTCTGCATTCGTGCAAAACGTTGACTGTCGTGCGGTTAAACGATATCAGATATTTTACTACTCGGTTGCAATTGCGCAACCATTGCGGCGCAGCCTTATTTAATCATTAGTACCTATTTTCACTGACTAAATAATTAGCGGCACAACGCTAATACCTGCTATCCTGTCTAATGATTGTGCATGATCATGAAATTCGATCATTTTGCTCATGATCTGTCCCATAGTTGACAATTAATATTTTTTTTCTCTTCTTTTTTAATGGTAAACTATTTCGTTACGTAAGTTTACTTTGGTTCCAAAGTATGAATTCCTATCAAATAACAATTACGTACATTGGGAAAATAGATACGTTAAAAAAATCATTTTGTTGTATCAAAAGGTAGGAACAAAGTTTATTTACATGTCATATATTATAAAAGAGACTATAAAATAAACAATAACGTGCAAGAAAATAAAACTCGAGTAATTCTCATAATCTCTTTTAAACTGTATGTTAAATATGACAAGAAGATTGACTCTGTTCCCACTTTTTGATAGAGTATAATCATATTTCACGTAACTCTTTTCTCAGTGTACCGCTATTGTGTGATACTTTTTACAGATTAAAACATAATTAAATGTTTTACCCATGGTATTAAAATGCTTCTAAATTTCTTGCACATTTATTGCATAAGCATAAAAATAAGTAAAAAAAGGAGTTTCATTTAAGAGCGTTATATGATGTGTATTAAAATTACTTTTAATAATGTCTTCTTTTTCATTCGGTGCATTTACTTTCGAATGTCTGTCTTTTCATTTTATATTATCCACTTTTAATAAAAAGTACAATTCTTACTATAAAAGTATTTCGGTTTTGAGAATATTAAGGCTATAAGTATAAAATTTAAGCCAAGAAAATAAAGTGGAATAAAATGAGATTTTAGATTGTTATACCTGCATATAAAATCCATCTGCTCTCCTTACGACAAAACTTTTAGCTTTGTCATCAGTCTGTAGGGCAAATAAGCTTGCAGCTACGATGGCAAGTAATGCTGAAAAAGAAAAAAAAACATATAATACCTTCGATATGAAACATCTATTACCATTACAAAAATGTACAATACGTTAAAAATACTGAATGAAAAATATAAATTTTATTAGAAGAATTTTAGACGTTAAAAATCTATTCTTTGGACAGCGTATGACTGAAAGATAAATTCTAAGACTAATTTAATAAATGTTTAAAAAACAAATAAAACATTAAGTATAAATTCAATAATTTGATTATTGAGGCATTACACGAGTATAAATGTTAATATTTTTTTAAAATTTTTATCACTTTAATTTGTTTAAAGTAAATAATTATTTATTTACAATTATTATATTTGTAAAGCTGTCAAAATTTAACAAACGTAACCTGGTTTAATAGGTTGATTTAAAAAAAATAACGGGGATTGAGAAATTTAGGTTAGAATAATAACGAACGAGAGTTGATAAAAATTTGTTAGACAGTTTGAGTTCCGGTATATCTGTAATTATAAGTATCTCGGACTGGAATACAAGAGAATCCATTTTGTTGTAACAGGATCTAGACATTCGACATTTGATTCTTTCCTGGCGCAGCACGTTAAGTAGGCTAGTTAGCTGTTGCAAGTAGCGGCTGAACAGTAACTCTAGCGCATCCGGTGGCTTTGGCTTGTGCCTTGCGACATCGTCATTTTCGCGATCGACCTTTATTTACAGATACACTTGTCGTGAAAGCGCGCAAGGGGGCGCTTTAACGACTTCTAGGCTACGTCTAAGCATTAATGTCATTCGGGTGTCGCGATTATTAGCTTTTCATCCGAGACCTTTATGGGTTTATGTGCATACATAAAAGGAGAGTTAAGAGAAATCCAATTCTCTCGCTTTCGGATAAATAAGCGAAATAAAGTTTATTAACGGTGTAATACGAATCTCGGCTTCTAAAATTCTACTCATAAATACGCTCGCCTGGCCGTTATTAAGCTCAATGACATTTTTATTCCCCGCGAGAAATCTTTCGATTTTCTCAAATGAATTATAATACTACAGTGTAAAAATGTAATTTTTTACTTAAAAATTGACAGTAATGAAGTATAAAAATTAAAAATGTAATGAGTTCAAAATTAAAGTATTTATGCAATACGTCGAAAAAGTTAACATAGATTATATAGTTTGATATTCGACTAATTACTCACTTGCTAAAGTCGCTAAAGCGACTTTTCCGATGAGCGCGATACTGTACGATACCACCACTCGCTTTGCCGAGGAAGCCATTGCTAATTGTAAAACTGTTAAACCAACCAAAATCGCTAAGAATACGGAAGCGGCAGCCGCGGCTAATCCAGCGACCCAGACTGCTACTGTTAACCAATAAAATCATAATTATTATTAATTATAACTCGATTTAAATATAATAATTATTAAACTATTTAACAATTTGAATAATAAGAAAAATGTGCTCTTAGTGAACTGCACGAGAGAATTTCTTCGGGCAATATTTTCAATAAAATGCTCTTAAATGCATTTTCAATTGTCACTTTTCAAAGTCACTTTTGAATTTTGAAATATTTAATAAACGGAAAATAACTTTAAAGCCGTTAATGTAAGTTTTTTTTTTTTGAATAAAATAACGTGTTTAATTAAACTGATCATAAATATTGCCGAACAATGAATCGTGCGTCGCCAGTTTAAGTCCTCATAAAATTGAAAGACAATAAGTAATAAATTGTGCTTTATCAATACAACCGATGTGTTACTAATACGGGCTATCCCAATTGATAGGTGAACCGGCTCTTTTTCATAAGCATGGTTTTGTGAACGATGCAAATGTTTGATTTGGACCGTTTGAAGCGCGGCTTTTGTTCGTACCAATTTATTTGCGGCTAAATTAATTTTCACGTCATTTATCCGGGCAAAAAAAGTAATTTAAATTTTTCGGTCGCTGAATTTTATGTCAAACTTCCATGCGACTGTTAGTTTGAAAAATAAGTTAGTTTTAAACGTCAATTACAGAAATTGTAAATTATTTCGTAATATTCCACATTGTTACATTTTTGACAATTTTTTCCCTAAAAGTCTCGTAAAATGCCTGAATAGTTTTTAACGTGAAATAAAAATTTTATCTATTTAATTTCGAGGAAGAAAAGTATTTTTTAGAAAATTGTCGTTTCTCTTGTTTTCTTTCTTAATGATTTTCATTTAATTCCCGATAATAGTATATTTTGATGCAAGGGAGGGAACATAGCAATTTCAACGAGTGTGAAGTTACTCCCGAGCCGAAGGCGAGGGAGCAACTTCACACGAGTTGAAATTGCGTTCCCTCCCGTACATCAAACTAT
>JABFPN010005047.1:0-13857 GCA_022817305.1 Leptoteleia sp. ZL-2020 | reverse complement strand
CAATTCAACTGCCGTTATTGATCCGGCATACGACAGAATCTGTTGTCATTCGGCTCTTCCGCAATGCTGGGCCAATGCTGTCTGCCGTATGCTGGCAGCCAGTACTGGCCCAAGCATGGGCCGTTTGTCAGTGCTGGCAATTTCCACATAGGCAATTTTCAACATGGGGATTCAACGTTCAAAACACGAATAAAAATATAATTTGTTAAAGAATTAAAATTTTTCAATTAAAATGGAAAAAGAAAATAATTTGTTATATTCATTTAAAAGATATTTCGAGAAAAATTCATTACTTTACTTGCATACAAGTTACTATCTTACAAAATATCATATTTTTCGTAGATTTTCAAAATTTTTATTTGAAAGTGGGTATCGGGGTATTTATCGCGAAGACACATATTTATATGTTATCACAAAGTAATAGATTGATATGAAAATTAAATTAGTACAAAACCCTGACAGAACAATAACGTGAAAGGGAAATTTGAACATTATCTTAACTTTAGATTAATGTTCGTAATATCAGAAACATTAATTAAACGTTCGGTGAATGTTTAAATGTCCGCTTTTATGTTAATGTTCTGTCACGGACGGTGCTACATTTACCAATGTACAAATTCACTTACATCTTCATATGATATGATTAGAATTATATTTAACAGTATATATTATTTACTTATTAATTATATAGTAATTATACATTAAACATATTTTATAACTATATTATTAAAGTCTGCACACGAAATTACATTTTAAGTTGTCCATATAATTTTTCCGACGAGAAATCATAGATTTGAAGCATAGTTCGCAAACATATTTTTCTTCGCATAGAGGTGAACAAATATTATTTTTGTGAAAGGAAATGTAAATAAACACAAATTGTTTTGTGCAAACATTGTATTCAATAGAATATAATCAAGCGATGTTAGAATTTCTTATGTTGTTAGATTGTCCTTTACATTTTAATTTTACATTTTATTTATGTTCATTATTGAATATATACGCTAATTGTGCACTTGTTTATTTTTTTTTGACTTTTTATCCATTTTATTCGTGATCAGCTACGAAAAAACACGTTGTTTTATTATGTAAACATTTTAGGTTGGGGAAGGGGGTAGTGAACAAGTACACAATTACCATGTATACAGATGTTTGTTTCTGTCGTCATAACCAATTAGAGGGCAGTCGAAATAAAACTGAGGAAGTATAATTGGAGAACTGACTAGATAATGCTGAGGAATTTGAATAGTTTTGTGCAGTTTGCTTTTGACGTTATAATGATAAAGTTAAACATAAAGAGTATATAAATAAGTACAGGAATATATTCAATTATTTCTCATTATTATAATTATTCTATTTTTTCATTCGACATATCTCCACTAAATAAAGTGTAGATTTATTTAAAAGTAAATAAATGACCTTGAGGTTCAGTCGGTTCAGGTCAAGTCAATAAAAATTAGTGATATTACTAGTAAACTGGTCATATACTTGCACGAATTGAAAAATTACTAACCTTAGTTAGTAAAAAGTATGAGCATTTTGACATGTATTGTCAGCTTTTTAAGAACAATTGTCAACAAATTGATACGTTTTGCTAACTTAAAAGAGTAATTTCTGAATTTTTGCAAATATATGACCAGTTTACTAACAATGTCAGTAACATTTAATTAATCTTTCCTCTTCGTCCAGTCATTTCAAATGTACTTTATTTTGACAGGAAGTAATCATACCTTAATTTTAAAGTAATTTTTTTACACTTGAGTACAGTTATACATAAATATGTAATTTTTGTATAACTGTTCATTTTTATTCATCGATCATCGGTTCAAGAATAATACATCGTCCGCCTATTTTATTATTTGTCTATAATATTCTCGAATACACGGTCTGAATATTTGCCGTTTATTCGACGACCGAGTCGATCGGTCGACTTTTGTTATGTACAGATATTTCTTACCGCCTATGCGCCCGATCATGTGCCAACATGTGAGCGGTAATTCGTTATGGATTTTTATTCTTTTATTTTTGAACCTTGGATAATGCATCGGTTTTCGACGTATTGCCAATGGGCGATCGATGATCAATAGATAATAATTGATTTTTAATTTCCAATTAAATGAATAGTAACATTTACTAAGAACTTCCTGCCAATATCTTAATTTTGCATTAATAATCCTTACATTTAAAATTGTGGTAAATATTTATCAAGGAGCACACAAAGTCCGATACTGTGAAAAATATAGCAAAAAATATTACTGCTTTTAACTTTGTTTCAATTGAGTGACAGTCCTTGAATAAATATCATGGTTGTTACAAACAAAATGATCAGTTTTAAACATCGTGTTTATACTTAAAACAGAAGTATTTTTTTTTAAAAAAATAGTAATTTTTATTGACAGACCGACATTTATCCGAAGCAAAGTTTTCTGTCACATGTTTCTCTTATAAATAATAAAAATTATTATTTGGATGCGTGTGTCACGTATGTTAAATTTTTAATGAATTTCCATAATAGTACATGTACTGTATTGAAAATTGTATATCGCACCTATCAACTCGTAATTTTTTTTTACATCCATAATAAACCTCATAATGTTCAAGCAAAATGTCACCCCTTCATCTTCCGCAGAAAAAAGTTCACGTTTCGCCACATCTTTTCGCTCAGTGCGACTAAATTATGCATACTCGTAGTTTCGAACGAAATTGAAAACCGAAATGCAACTCGTAAATCGCGATACGGAGCGGGAATGCATTGGCGTTATTCGCAAGGCCTTACGCGGATCACACACGAGGATCTGTATTGGAAGAGTCTGAGTGTGTGGAAAGTGAGTTATAAATCACTACAGGGATTTTCTATAACGATTTGTCGAGAGTCCGGATAGTACGAGGTGCCACGGTGAGTTTGGTTTGGGCAAAAAAAATAGTCTTGTTTGCAATTTGTTCCGTCGCGTTATGACCCAGATGTATCATACAGCAATTTCGATTTAGATGTTGTAAAATTGATCCATTTTTTTGGATCAATGTAACGCTCTGAAGAAATCCTTTCTGACAAATGTTTACGCTCCTTTACATTTTATACGTAAGGAATGCTGGGAACAAATTAAGATATATTGACTTGGATAATATAAAATTAGTTGCGTCTTTATGAATATTAAATTAATAATAAACATAAAGAGGTCTAGTATTTCAACATAACAATATAATTTCATTCTGTTGGTGAATTTTGTTTAATTTCCCAGGTAAAAATTTACCTTAGTAAAAATGAAACCGAACATTGTCAGTTTTAAATTTTCAAATTTAAACATTAGTTAACAAGTTATTTAATTTTTTGTTTGAATTTAAATTATTATTAATATTAATGCAACAATAACTCGATGTTGAAACAAATTGAATTTGATTTAAAATCAATGTAAAAGTAATTGAAATTCTACTCCAGTATAGAATCAAACTCTCTGAAACGAACACTTATCGGACAAGTAGTTTTTCATTCTGCATTTTAAAACATTTGAGTGTTTGTCATTATTACATGCGAATTGTATCTGAGTTTCGTTTCACTGGGAAACGCATTTCCTGCGATCGATTTTTATTTTTTCAGAATGTTTCTACAATTTTTATGCCACTTTGAATATACGTTCGAAAAGTTCTCCTTATTGTTACCACCGAACGGAGAGAAATGCCATTTGATAAATTGCAACGCATACTATGGAATCAGTGATGATATTATCACACTTTGCATTTTCGGGAAAAAATTTAATATAAAAATAAATTTCTAAGCAGTGCTTCTAAAAGTTTAAAAAATTACAATGTACTTTGTAATGTTCAGAAACTTATTTGTATATTAATAATTTTTTTTTCTCAAAGTGCGACATTATAATCACTGATTTTATATGTACGTTACAATTTTTCAAATGGCATTTCCCTCCGTGCAATAGTAGTATCAAGAACTTTTTTAAAAATATTAGTCCACCCTTTTTTTTTCTGAGCTTATCAATATTAATGTTAGTATATCCTCACATTACTATACAACAATTGGTAATTAAACAACCAGTGTCTATTTTTTCTGTCAGTGTAAAAAAAAAGAAATTAGAATATTCCCATTATTGAAAAAAGGAAAGCATATTCGAAACTTAATACTCGAACAATTGATGTACCTCGGAATTGAATCTTTCTCTTTTGGAGGGCTATCGCGGTCATCTTTTGAACGGGGACGATAAATTTTGAGGCTAAACTGGCGCATTACTGAAATAGTTGCCAGTTTAAACACCGATTAATTACTGCGAAAACATTGAAATATTACAACTGCCATGTTTATTGTTCATAATAAACCTATATGGCGGCCGGGACGCACGAATCGAAATATTTAGCTGGCGGTCCAGCGCGCCACTGATGGACGAGGTTGCAAACGGCGTTGCTGCCGAAGCTAGCGGCAGCAACGTGGACATAAATCAGACGCGTCTACGCGTCGCAATTATTTACATGCACGTCATTGTTTCTCCGAGCCATTGCGAAGCTTGCACACACATTATTCAGCTGTGAAACCGTGAATAAGGGATTGTTTAGCGCGTTAAAAGAACTCGAATAATAACGGGGGGGGGGGCCTCGTGCAAAAATTGCGAGCCTTTTACCGCGATTCCAAACACGTATTTCATCTTTTAATATACCAGTCTTGTATTTTTGTAACCCTTCAACGAACGTGTCATTGTCTCCATACTGACAAGAATAGTCATTTTATAAATTTCATTTTTTCCATTTTCACTTTTCACTGGTGATATCAAACATATCACAACGTGGAACACGTTTCAAAAGTATAAAAAACATTTTGTTTAATTAAATTATAATTGTTTTGAGGTCAAGCTCGATGATAAGATTATTATTTGTATTATCAAGATATAAAGAAGATTTTCCAATTAATTCTTAATTTTGGGGAATTCTTGATGAAGCAAGGGTAAGAAACAGTTTATTGAACGGAACTTTGATTGCACTTTTTCACCGTAACCGCTAAGTTAAAGCGTTAAGCCAAGTCCACGGGTGCTGCTCGATGCGGCCGTCAAAGTGATTTGTGGCACGGTTGGATCTATGTATATTGACTCCTGTCCTTTGTGGACATAATTTATAGTTTCTTTCTTGATAAAGTCGATGCGGCACAGACATGTATTTACCGAACTCTAAACTGACACGATGTGCAAGAGTTCAAGACATTTTCATCAAATTGTTACACGTTTGTTAAAACAACTGCCACTTTAATTTCATCTTTCTTTCTTTTTTTCGTCGCAGTTAATTGTTAATAATTTAGTCAACGGAATGGAGACGTTGCAAAATCTGAAACCTACCGCGCGTTACACATTTCAACGGATGTTATTTAAAAACATTGCGACATAAATTTTAACTGGAAATAGCTTTGGTTTATTAAGTAATAGTTTCGTAATTAAAAGGTTGTCAAAGATAGACAAACAAATTGCCGTTTGTGTATAGTATACTAGACGATGTTATTAATAATTTTTCCTTCGCTCGTTCAAACGATATTTTACATTTTTATGTAAAGTAAATATGTAAATTATTCGGATAAAGTGGCGTTTTATGTAATTGTAAATTGAATAATATTAAGTAAGATGGGTATCCAGATGAGATTCTATCGAATCAATTTCCAATTTCATTCATACAACTTTTTCAATGGATTTATGACGTAAGAATGGTCGTGAAACAAAGGGGTTAAGAAAATATGACAGTCTGTTTACATTATACGCGGATGGAGGTTAAATTTATGCTTACATAAAACGCGTGTATCGTCTGAGATATTTCGCTTTCGTACGTATATCGGTATACCGAGTTTCATTTCAATATTCGGCGACGTTTATTTCCGAAAAGTGTTTGAATAATCTGTTAAATGCAAGTTAAGACATTTGAGCAAAAGTAAATTTTCGTTTCTTATCAAATTGAACAGCGCGGGTATGTGTTTATTTAGAACAGTTGAGCTTTCACATTTACCTGAAAATAATGAAATGTCCTTCAAGAAATTTTTTTTTTTTAAATATCTTATAGTATCTGTGTAACTTGAGCCGCAATCAACTTTGTTTATCCTAGAGACATCCAGAATTTCTCATCACTCTCATTTTTCTTATACAAACGAAACACTAATTAAACGACTTTTCACAAAGGAAAATGTGATGGATAGCAGAATTCGTTAAAGATTCAGTTTTACTGTAGTAGATAAATATTTATACTTATCAAAGAACTTAACAGATAAATAAGCATAAATTAAAATTGCATCTCTTCAGAGAGCAGAAAAGAGGAAAGCATTGAAATTAACTGAATAAAGGTGAGAGGGCGGGGAGGCAGAAGTTTGAATTAAATTTAAGAAATCGATAGATTATCAAAGAAATTTTTGCAATAATAAAGAATAATGTAAGAAGAATTTATTTTGAAAAAAATAGACGAATTTAAATACAAATCACATATATAAATTTATTTTCATCACCTGGTAGCGTAAAACGCCAGTTTTCTCCCTAGGGAGTTTCCGAAAAATGGCGTTTCATACTCCCTTGTGACGAAAAATAACTTATGTACCACGGAAGATTCACGTAAATCCACATCTCTCCTACGGTTCGGCTTGTAAATTTCGCTCGAGAGAATGGATTTCCGTTTTAATCTATCATAGTTCGAAACAGGGTTAGCTGGGGCACGCTCCAATTGTGAGATGTGCGTTTCCAGGAAGTCGATGGTGTTTCGTGTATCAACAATTTGGTTTTTGATTTCCGCAACTGAGCTGGATAACATAGTGTCAACAGACAGTTGCAATATGGAAGACATATTACTCAGAGATTCTTCAATAAATTCCCTTGTTAAGGGGGGAGGGGGTGAAATATGTAGGCTCATCGGGTTAGGGGTAGAAGGCATACTTGATGGTGATTGTGGCTTATTTCGAGAAATTGGTAAAATGCGATGAGTAGCTAGTGTGCCACAACGGATAGCAAATCCAACCGTTGTAAGCGTTGGAAGGTCAGCAGTGCAAGCTAAGTGTATTTTGACGGAGCATGTTTTACATTTGACTTTTCAATCACCACGAGCGAAAATGGCAGAACAAATTAAGAAATAATTAAAATTTGTTTACATATCGAAAATTATAATAAGAGTAAAAGTATGCAAGTGTACTATAAAATAAAATAAAAAAAATACAAAAATTAAGAAAAACAATACAATTAGATAATTGAGTGAATATTACGCGAAGAAAGAATAATAAGATTTGTAGTCAATCAGAAAATGTTGTTGTCTTTGTCGCTCGGGTGCAGTTGGCGTTGTGTATCTCGCAATTCGTATTTCTTCATTAACGTCAGATTATGGATGTCCTTTTCTAACTACATTAATTTTCTCACTTAATGGTGCTCAATGTGGTTACATATATGAACAATTATTGAGAAATTGACATTTACTGGATTCAACAATTATCGATTCATAATTGACCAATCCTGCTATCTGGGTACCATAGCAACATGTGTTCTAAACTTACCACACTCATAATATAAAGTTTGAAAGATTTTTTGCCAGTGTGTATTTGCGTTACAACTTATTAAATCTATAAGAGATAAAACTGCAAAATCGAGATTTCAGAAAACCAATATTGTAGCACAGTACGTATGAAACTCTTGGGAAAAGAAAAAAAAGAAGCATAGTAGAAGGAGTTGAAATATTGGAGTAAACTTTAACCGATAAATCTGCATAAGCTCAGTGATTCTGAAAATTGATAAACAAGTGGCATTTTAAAAAAAGTCATTACTTTATTCCAGAATTAAATGCTAACACATTTCGTTATCATAACTTTACGTACAATTAATAATATTTGTTTGATAATATTACTTTTATTTTTTTGAATTTTATTTATTTGAAAAGTTATTACAGTTATTAAAAGAAGATGATTGAATCAAGAAATAAATTAAAATGACTTTAAAGAACAACTCCGTGCAAATAAAAAAACATTGAGAATAAAATAACTAGGGTTCATAATTTTTTCGTTTTTATTATTTACAATTATCTGCCTTTTACAACTGTTGTCGCTTCTTATGCTAAACCATATTTTATTCCTGCTACTGCACATTAAGTGAAAGTATTTTATAAGGCCTATATATTTAAGTGCTATACACTTATCAATTGACGTTAACTAAGCATGTATTATGCCTCAGTAAAAGTTGACCAGGTGGTAACCAGGTATGTAATGGTCCACCAGCCAGGAGCCTGGGAAGATGACGTCATTTTCATGAATGGCAAACCATTACATACCCTGATACCGCCCGGTCAATTTTTACTATGGTACATGCATAATGCAGTGTATCCGGTACAAAGTAAAATATAAATTACATACAAAATTTAAGAAATATAAAAGCACAAAGAGTACATACATAATACTTTTATGACTGTGAGAAACCAAATGCAGTATTTTTTCATTTTTGAATAAATTTGTATTAATTTGTAAACATTTTTAAAATGTTGAAATAGAAGCGATAATGCATCTAGTTTCTTTTGGTCATACACATTCAGTTAGATGAGCATGAAACGTTTTTGAGCAAAAAAATTTGTGTATAATACACACCTTTATTAGTATACACATTTTCATAGCACTGGACTTATCAATATTATTTGTTATCGATGTATGTGACATTTTTGCACCAATATCAGTATTTTATACGTCGCTAAATAACTTTTTCTTGTATTAATATTGTAAATTCAGTATATTTATAATTCCTATATTATGTAGTCATTATTTACATCTTACGTATAAAATTTGCTAAAGCATTGCTACATCACATTAATAAAATGTTTAGACTGGTATTTTAGTTCATTCAGTATTCGTTCAGTTGTTAAAACTGAACGGATAATATATGAACTGAAAAATTGGTAACCCACTCTAAACATTTTCAGTTATACAAACTATTCATTTCTCTGTCAGAAAACTAGAATAATAATAATATAATATAATAATGATAAAGTACTGTATTATGGCATGTATAAATAAATATGTAATAATTGTAATATTTATTAAATTTAATTAGTTTAATAAATTATATTGAACTATTAATATTTAATAATTTAATATTATTAAACGTAATATATGTTGTATTTAACAAATTAAAACATATTATCACTAATTAACATAATAAATCCAAATATCATGTGTCATCACTTTATGCATCAGTTTTTACAAACTATTACACAAGCTGCAGATTGCGCACAATGTAATCTTGGTGCTTAAATATCGCTAATTTAAACATACTTCTAATGCATAAGCGCATTTCACGAACTTCGAACAGAATGACTACGTACAATTAGCTAAGCGTTAATTAAATAAAATTATCGCGTATAAAGTGAGTTGTACAAATGTGACACATGTATGCAATTAGCCCCACATATTTCTCACACTCTTAAAAATTACATTTCACTTTAACCAGAATCAGGTTGTATTTTACAATAGAAAATCATCCTAATATTTAATGAAAAAAATGTCACATTTTCTTAACTCAAATCAATTTATAACAGACAATTTTTCTGGACGTGGAAATAAACAAAAAGATGATATTCTTCTTCAAAGTATAATATTTTTTAGCGTGTATTTATATCCAAGATACTAATAGAAGTTACATATCATACACTGTAGAGTTCACATGTAGGCGGGTTTTATTTTTATATACTCCTAATAAATCATTCATCGATTCGAATTAAAATGATTTCCGTCAAGCGAACTTTTCATTTGCATGAAGCGCTTTTAATAAGTATATTTCGTTAGATATTTATTCAGCTTAAAAATATTTGAAGAATAAAAGCTCAGAGATATATAATCGAATTGTATACCGGGGATAAAACGTTCTGTGTCAAGGGGACTACTAAAAAGAACGAATAATTGATTGTTTTTTATTTATTTATTTATTATTATTATTATTATTATTTTTAACAATATTCAGTATAACACCAGCATTTTTTGTTCGTGAATGAATTAATCTTATCAGAAAACAAAGTTAGAAAAAAGTATATATAACATAGACTAAGCGTTTTATGCGGGTGTTAACATGGGATTTTATTTTATGAAAATAAATATTATAATTTTGTTTCGTATAATTTTAGAACGTTTTTATTTTTGGGTTTTAGATTATTAATTATGAAACTTATCGAATTTAGTGTTTTTTGATTTTGTTTAAAGCTCGAAACAAATACTTATATGTTGCATATATATAAATACTACAATGTGAAAAAAGTAAATAATTAAATATTAAGTATGTAATGATGGTACAAAAACTGAAAATGTGACAAATATTTTATAATTGAAACATAATATTTTACCTGTAAAAAAAAAGAAATTAACGGATAAATAGCAATGTTAATTTATCGCGCAGCGCGTACAGCAGTATTCTTAAAATTGTCAAAAATTTGTTTAATAAATAATTTAATACATTAGCAAATATTATCGCTTAGATTACGGTTACAATATGCGTAATATCACAGTATATATGATTTCTTTTAGCTCAATGACATTTCTAAGATTTAATTGACAACATCGTGTTATTGATACAGTACACCAATTAGAAAATAATCGTGACAGTAGCAACGAGCTATTACCGTGCAATAACTCCGTAATGAATATACACCAGAGAGTTGAAATAATATCGTAGCAAAATACCGTCGAATTATACGAGTCACGAAAATAAATCGACATTTATTTATTTACTTTCGGAGTTTCTTTTAATACGAATTATACTTTATCACTTCTCGAATCGCGTCGCGTGACTACAAAATATTAATATCGCATTTAAGACTATATTCACGCAGTTTAATTACGGGTGCTGAAAAAGCATCATCTATAAACACCTTTTATGTACACGCAACAACAGTTCTTCGAACGTTTTTCGGCTTTTTTCAAAATCTATAAATCTTATAAAACACATTCGAGCGAATATAATCAGAGCCAGTAAATCAAATTGCAAAAGAAATATTCTCCGACAAATTAAATGTGATTAATTGATATCACTACAAAATTAGGTAATTTTAATGCAAAATTTTTGTTGAGAAATTTTGTAAAAAGTTTTGATAAACTCTAAGGAATTGATAAATTGGACACTTCAAATATTGTCAGAATTTCTTATAATTTTTCAGAATTTTGTTGAATAAATTCAAACTTAACCAGTAAGTTATCTTCATAGAAAATTTAATTTCTACCAAGAAGTAGGTTTCGTATATTTACACTGAGAAAAATGAAATAGTATATTTATCAATAAATTCGGGGGTATTGAACCTATATGTACTCTGTAGGTGTAACTGTAATAATTTATGGAAAAATTAAATATATGTAATGCATACAGTTCTATAAACATAGAATACTATACAATGTGTATAGAAAAAATTCCCAAAAATTATAAGTGATACACATACAAGGAACGTATAGGTTCAGTATTCCAGGATTTATTGCTAAATATGCTATTTATTTTTCTCGGTGTAATTATACATTATAATTAAAAAATTAAACAAACTCAGAATTTTGCAGAATTTTTCACAGGAATATTTTCACTGGGACAAACAAGAACAAAAATATTGTTGAAGAAGTAGATAAAATAAACTAGCTATCATTTTTTTAAATATTAATATTAATAATGCAAAATGTAAACATTATTATGCTTTCATATAAACATTGTTATATTATAATTTACTCTTCATATTCTTTCATTCTCAGTCCCTTATAACGAACATTTATTTATATTAGCATAAACATTATTAATGAATTTGTTAATATAAACTCCTTAATTGTTATTAACTCTGACGTCTAATTATCACAGATTTATGTTTACAGTATTTATGTATACTATCTTAATTATAATAACGAATCTCCTTTCACACTGAGAAAAAACAATTCAATTGTTATTACTAACATTTTTAGTTATACGTAATTTTGTAATAACAAATATTGTGTCATCGAAGAGCACAATAAGCTACTTTGCGCTTTGTAGCATAAGGCTTAAAGTAAAAGCCATTTTTCTCTTTGTAGTAGAAAATAATCAGGTACTCTCCCGCATATTTAATTGATTTGTCAACATTTTTTCTCAGTGCACGGATATCACGAACTTATAAAGCACTGAAAAGCTTCACTGTGATAAAATATAAATATACATCGCAATATATAAATGAATTTACTTAAATATTTTATTATATATGATGTACACGAGGCTTGCAAAATATATCCGATATATTTACAATATATTTGAACAAATGTACAAATGTTATGGGCAACTATGTTCAACAAATGTACACAGAAAAACAAAGTCTCGTAGCTACCAGTATACGTATAACTAACGTAAATATATTTTATGGTTGGTAAATTGGTAATGAACTAGTATACCAAGTATGGTTTGGATAATAATACAATATCCCCAGTAAAATTTCAATTGTGGCATGTCAAATCAGTGGCAGTCTCCATGTGGATATCCATAAAAGAACCCAAACTGTCACATTTTGCAGATTATGTGTATATCCTTGTGGAAAAGAAAGCTCCCAATTTTAGCAGTTTTTCAACAGTTTTCAGCATTCTTTTCCACAAGGATACGCAGTCAAAAAATATGATTGCCCGAATCATATTGGCATTGTTAACGTAATAACCGAATTTCTTTCTTTTAATAATATTCTTTTCTTCATCTTAATCATAATACGACAACAGTATAAGCTTTCACAATTTTTCTTCTTTTTCCGTGTACCGAAATTTGTAACACACATGTTCCATATATAAACGTTGCGCACACTGAAAAAAAGTATTAATAACAGTTATACTTATTTAATAAATATTAAGAAATATATTCTTGTATATGACCAATTAAATATATAATAACTATTATTACGTAATTTTTATATGTATGTAAAATCTATAACTGTCAAACTAAATTCATAAATGTTACAAATCATATTTCAGTATATATCTATATATAATAAATTTAAGAAAACCCAAATACTTCCACTTCTTAACATTAAAGATTTCTTTTTCTCAGTGCAAAACATAGTTTTTAATTACTGATATTTTTACGAAATTTAATTTAAAAAAATCAATTACAATGCTGGGATTTTTTTCGCGAGCGTGTATCGGACAATTGAAATTGTGAAAAAAAAAAAAAGAAATTAACGGAGAGAAATGGAAATGGCCTAACATGACAATCAAGTCATGTAGATTCCAATCGTTGGGTATGCTGTCATTGTTCGTACGATGATATGAGTAATCGGGCAAACGAATCGATAACGCGCCGATATTATTGGATGAAACTGACGGCGGTGCGTAAAATCACGCATTTCTGTGACACTCAAGAGCGCTTTTGCGCCCACTTGAGGTCGTCGACCCGCGGCTTGTAGCCGGTGCTTTTTTCAATTGCGACTTCCAGAATTCGCCAAAAGGCAAGTTTTTCAAGTGGCCAGTTTAACCAGCCGGTTGTAATGCAGAAATAGGTTTCGTGCGGCGCCACATGGTGTACGCGATGGTGCCTTCGAGGCAAAATCAGTCTGTGTTCCTGCAACCAGATTACCCATTTGGGCAGCCCGAAGTACGTGTGCGACCATTTGTGAATCTGTAATCAGACGCAAACATATTACATTTTCGGTCTAAAGTGCATCGTTCAATACTAAACGCTTCATTAATACGCCATTTATTTAAACTGCACACCCTTTATTGTTGTTAAATATGCGCAGCGTTTCAGTATCAAAATCATATTAAAGCCCATGTGGAAATTACAATACGGCCCAGCACTGGCCCAGTACTGGCGGCCGTACTGCCTGTACTGGCAGCTGTACAGATTCTGTTGTCTGCCAGTACTGGCACAGTACTGGGATGATAACGTTGGCCGTACT
>JABFPN010005046.1:0-13859 GCA_022817305.1 Leptoteleia sp. ZL-2020 | reverse complement strand
CCCCCCCCCCCCCCCCCCGGATGCCCCTGCCAAAGTCTTTTCCCCTTTCTTGCGCCTCGTTCAGCTATCTTATTTCTGATTCTCATCATCAATAGACGTGTACGTGCGTCAGTAAAAGATCCGGCGTTGCGTCTTTTTCGTCAAATTGAAAATCGTCATCCCTCCCTCTCTGCCCTCCGTCATGTCTCTGCGACACGTAACAATCTTGAAAGATCGTTTTCCTGAAACCGTGTCGGGGTTATCAATTCCATCAACAAGATTACATAAGTTAAGTGAATAATGCCGGTTCTAGGCGCATTTGTATATTGAAATGGAAGTGGAAACTGTTTTGCCAGGGAAGCATTGTTTGTAAGACGACAGAAGGGCGTCCAAAAATATTTGCCAAATGGAAAAAGTGGAAGTAACATTAGAACATAAGAATGATAGTTTAGTATAAAGTAGAACGAAATGTCTTGGTAATCTAGCGCAAGTGAGCTTTTCTGCACTGAGAAAAAAGTTCTGTAAAGGTATCTCTTTATTGCAATACTGAACTGAAAATTTCGTATTAACTGTAATAATTGAGTGCACATATTTTCCAAACTTCAGTCATTAGATTGGTCGATGCAAAAGAAAAAACGTGAAACAAAATAAATAAACATTTTCATATATGTTTATTTAGTTCTTTCAATGAGAATACAACTGAATTAGTTGTTCCAGTTTCCGAAACTTCCATCGCAAATTATTTTAAATTACGCAAATCTTTATCAGGAAAGATGAATAATGCAAAACAAGGATTTTATTTCGAGACGAAATCGAAAAGCAGATAAGTCAATTAAGACAATTTTAAGTGAAGTAATTTGTCTGGCGAAAAGTCAATGATCATAAATTTGGCCAATTTTGCAACTCGTTCCAAATATCCCGCAATTTACGACGCCTTTTGCGTTTTAATTCTTTTATTTATAATCCTTTTTGTCACCGGTACACCGCTCGCATAAAGTCTCCTCGATTTCTCTTTTTATCATTTGACTATTTCGGGGACGGGTTTTGTGGCATTCGCTGCGTAAGTTTACCGCGTCATAGACGAGAGTTGCGTAAGACTCTTGAAACTTCTTGGATGAGTTTCACGTTTCACGGCGGCATCTCTTTCAGCGGCGCGGTTCCTTTTCTTGCAACACGCTCGTTTGTGTCGATCTACGTGTGCATTATCTTTGAAAATTGTAGTCGTCACTCGAATCAAAGGAAAAATGTACACGTGCGTGTATAAATTTGGAAATTAACTGTCGCCTATTATCGCACGCGAGAATCCCATTCGCTCTGAATGGCATTTCCGATGAAATACAGAAAGAGGATGTCCAGAAAAAGAGGTTTCTCGGTGTGCCGGAGTCCGAGGTGTCCATCACGTTGAATGGTTTCAAAGGAAACAAAAATGTTATGATTATGCTGAACGAAATTGTGATGGATCGGGTGGTGAACTGTTTTCGTATGAGGGGAGGAGGGAGAATTCGTTTTTGAAAAGGGTTTTCGAGTTTCGAATCGGACGGTTTCGGAATATTAAGTCAGATGATTCGACGGAGGTTGTGCGTCCTATTCCAGTTTCATTATTAATCGGACTTCTACATGACTAACATTTGTAAATATTTTGCATGAAAAATTTATATCAGCTTGGCTTAAAATTATTTTGAAGTTTACAAAGTATTGAATGCAGGTGAAAATTTAAAAAGGTTTGGCATATCCAAAATGTTTAGTTGAAAATTTTAAGATATAAAAGAATGCTTGAAGATAATTGAATACCAAATTGTAATTAAATGGAAACATACTTTATATATATATCGAAATGAATCAAATTACTTTTAATGAGGTCTAATTAAGAGAGCTCTAATTAAGAAATGATGTAATTTTGCATTATAAAAGTTAATATATATTCATCCTTTAATTATAACAATTATACAATTGTAAATAATTTATTACTAAAGCATTTCTCAATGAAATGCAATTATCTAAAATTTGCTATCATTTCAATTCTTCTCACATTGCAACTTCCTCTTTAATGGCCATTTAAAACCAAACGAATCTCTGCTTATGAAAAATAATTGCGCAAGAATGCTTGAAAATGGCGCGTTCGACAACATCAACGTTTCCTCGCGGCAAAAAAAGGTGTCCAATCAGTATTGAGCCGCGACTTGATTTTGACACAGTGTTGCTGGAACTTTTGACGCAAACAATCTCGCAAGAAATCTGCGAGAGGTAAATCTTCAGGGGGGGAGCGAAAAACGGCACGTCAGAGTATGTTTTGCCCGGCCGGGTAAAACAAACGTTCCTTGCGCGATTCGTTCGAGATGAGACGATCTTGAGTAATCTGTATAGGCCGCGCAGCATGCGGTAGACAGGATGTTACAGCTCGTTTTTGTCACGAAGCATTGTCGTCGGAATTCTCGTAAAATAATTAAGAGGCCCGGTAGCTGCGACTACGACGGTATTTTAAGGGCTCGTAAAAGGGACATTAAAATCTCGCCGTCTCACTCCTCACCGAAGGGGCAGTATTTGCGATGCGCGCAAACAAACCGTCCGCGTACTCCGATACCCAATTTCGCGTGACGATCGAGGACCCGCTGGCACTTCCGATTCGTGCCACCAGGAGCGCGGATCGGCGACTTTTCGAATTACTATACTAATTTCAGTCATCGCCAAACTTTATCTCCGGCTGGAGAAATAAAAACGCCCAATTAAAATCAGTCACTGGGTTGTGCAAAGAGGCATCGAATTAACGAGCTAGGCAACTTTTAGCGATGTAATGGACGGTGATTCCACTATTTATTAAATTATTATTTATGTTGTTTTCAGGATTTCTTTATATAATGAAGCTAGCACTTTTTCCCCCTTGAGTTGTATGCGAAATGAAGAAGCTCGATGGTGGAAGTGATAAAATTATTGAATATGAGCGACTGCGGTTTATGTAAATTATATTAATAAATTAAGCGGTGTGGAAGCAAAAATAAGCATGTTGCAATGTGTAGCTGAATTCTTAATTGTTGAAAATTAAATGGCCGTAGTGTTAAAAGTTATTAATAAAATTAATCGATACAGGTATTAAATGAGAAAAAGTGAATATCGAGCTTTGAAAAAAAAATTGTAACATTTTTTAAATAATCCGGGTATAAAATTAATCATCATTGGATTTGCTTTATGCAAAATATGTCGTAAAAAGGACATGATTTGTATGCCCGGTGATGCATTAAATTATAATATTTATATTTCGTCTCGATCGAGTGCTAATAATACGAAAGATATGAATTTTCAAGACGATTCTCTGCCGAGTAAATTACTTGGAGCAAATATGATACGAAATTCTTTATATTTTAGTTGCTAAAACAAATCGAGAGAAATTATAATAATAAACATAATTGCAGTAATAAGAACGTTAATAATAAAAAGAATGATTAACATTTTTGTAAGAACAATAACGCGAATGGTAAGAATCGTATAATACGTTTTTATTTTTATTGTTTTTAACCATGTGACAACAGTAGAAACAAGAATGACAAGAACGAACAAAATGCAAAAATACATGAAAAATGGTCATAAATATTATGATATGCCATGTCAAAAATGTAGGACAAGTTTTGTTTGTTCACATTCACGTTTAATAATAACATATTTAATATTTTTGCAAATAGTAAATAAATACGATAATGCAAACTATTGTTGTATTTTCTAACCCGGTGATCCACAAAAGACATTTATCTTATCGTAAAAGGCAATATATTAATTATTTAATTAACTCTCCAGTGTGTTTGATTAAGAAGAACAACAGGTCATTATATCGCCAATTAAATTTGTTACTTTACTTCTCGTATTAGAAGCATGGCTTAAGAAAATTCAATCATGAATAAATAATATAATTTAGCATCCTTAATAACTCCAAAATATCGTTAAACGAAAACCCGTAAAATGAATCATCAAAAGGGGCTGGCAATCACGGTTACACCTCGCCATAACGACGCTCATTTTTCGTGAAATTAACTTTGAAGTTATCGACTATTGCACGGTGAACTTCAAATGGCGTGAATTTATCGTACGATAGTATACAGCCGTTTTACAACGCGTCGTTTGGCTACTTTGTTAATGACGTTATGTTAATGGCATATAAGAAGCGCGTTTTTGACGTCGGAATCGCGTTCGAGAATCCGCGCAAAGACGCGCGTTTGTAATTGGATGTTAATTAAGCGCAGCGGGGAAAAAAAGATATAAAAAATGGCGGGGAGAAAAAAAGAAAATCAAAGGTCACGAATATCGGCCGGCTACAACTCACTCGCCAAAGTTGCGCGAAGATAATGAATCGACACTTAATGCGCATAAATATGACTGACATTTTCGTTCGATTTGCATTTGAATGTTTTGCGTTCTGTTTGTACGTGGATTCTACTGAGAAAGGCAAAATGTAAAGCACTTTTTCAAACACTTAAGATTGTCCTTTTTTTTTAATTTTTCAATCAATAAAACTTTTTCCAACTCGTTTCTTTTTCAAATTTAAATCTTTCTTCGCTCATTAATAACGCGTTTTTTTCATCAAGTTAACAAATTTTACCCGTGACAATAATTTATTGTGAATACAAATTTGCTTTCAATTTTAATAATCAATTTAATTATCGAGTGATTTTATCTTTGACTTTGATATTAAAATAAAATTAATTGCTCTTGTTTTATTGATTGTAAATTTTAAAATGTTTTATGCAAGGTTTTTACCTTTAACCGTGTATTAATCAAATTATATTTTCGTTACACTATAAATAGGTTGGCCGAAAACATTGAATTCGTAGCTAATTCATTAGACTGCGAGGTATTTGATGATGTTATGTATTTTGGATGGATGTAATCGTTTAATTATACGAATCGTCGTTTGAATAATGCGTATCTGGTGTGTATGTTAAGGATAGTTAACCCAGGTCAGAGAAGGCTCATGAAAATGCAAAGGATACATGTATATTTAGAGAAAGAGGGAGGGAGAGAGAGAGAGAGAACCTACTATGTTTTCATTATCATTTTTTAAATTACTCGTCGTTTCTTATTTGAATCGGCCAAACCTCCAAATAACGGCTCTCAAAGCCCCTCCTTGTCGCACAAAGTCGCGCGCCGAACAATTTCGAGTAATTTTGAAATTTTGTCCTCGAATCTTTTAGAACAACTCGCCGATAAATCAAGCCATTGAAAGGCTGCGCTTTCTTTAAGCAGCCGTTCATTTTTTGGACCAATAAATTTGACGGCTTTATTTCTTTTCAACCTACTTTCGAAAAATTTTTTACACGTCGCGTTCCAGAAACACTTTTTGACAAATCACGTGAGCGACGCATTCCCCCTCCCCTTTTTTCTGTTCTTTCCGTTTTCCTTTTTTTTGCTTCCAGCGAAAGATGGAAAATTGTTTCCGAGCCAGGTAAGTGATTAAATATAAACAGATATGTTAATTGAACAGGGGTAGTTGTTTCAGTTAAATGATGTATAGCTAATAATGACCACACTTTAAAACTACTGAATATTCAACGCGAATTTTTTCCCTTGCGTAATAACAGCGCATAATCAGCCTCAGCATTCGTTCGGATAAATGATCTGATTGAATATGTTTCATGATCAATGATTTTTTGAAATCTCGCCATTTTTTGTTTTGCAAATGAGCTCCACTAACATTATCCCGCTGAACTACATTGACATTTTTTGTGCGATCCGGTGTCGCATAATCGATTGCGAACGTATCGTTTAATGCATAACTCATAAATTTAGTTTGTTTGCTAAATTTCTTATGCTCGTTGCGGAATTTCTTATCGGCAATAAACGATAAATACACGGCGACTGGGAAACCATTATTTCAATTATTTTTTAAACGCTCCGAGCCTAATAACAATAATTATTCAATTAATGCGCTTAACTACAGCACCGAACGATCCCATTGTTTAGGTACGCTTTATTAACGAGCAGTCCGATCATTTACGTAACTTGTTTTTCCGCACTTTTTTCCACTTTTCGAATAATTAATACGATTGAAAAATTATTACGATTTATTGGTTTCTAGTTATGCTGGCGGTGCATTATCGTGATTATTCTTCCTATCCGCGATGGGGAACAAAAAAGGGGCGAGCCACGTAAAAAATAAACTTCCTCTCCTCGTTTTAGACGAGGACGCAAACGCTCGACGGTGACATTGTACGTTTTCATTAATAAAAATTCTAATCGGCCGAAAAAAAGGGGGGTATAAAAAAAAAAGGAGAAGGCGATTATCTTCATTCACCGGACTATTCCAATAAAAATGGATCCTTATCTAAAATCATTCCGTGCATTCCATTTGGGGGAACAATATTTGTCACTCGGCTATAAATTAAAGAAGCCAAAATATAAATATCGGCGGACATTGCGATGATTAAAGTCGTTTGTGCGTGTTGGTCCTTTCCCCCTCCCCTCGTTTACGGTCCTCCGGTCCAGAGAAGGAAGACGAAGCTGAGCCAATCCCGTTAAATCGTCGTCGTCTTCACGAATCGCATGTTTCGTGTGAAAGTACGCGAGTTTGGGGAGCTCGCGGGGAGGCTCCGTAGGTTGTTGCCACGTATTAGGATACCGAGATAAGTCGTAAAGTGGACTGGCTCCGGGCCCCTAAACAAGTTTGGTGACAAGCGAGAGGTCCCACGCTGCTTTCGGCTCATACTTTATTGGCTTTTCTCGGCTTCTAGAGAAAGTACGGCTAGGCCCGAATGACCATAAAATAGTCGAGCCTATAGTTTTATACGCTTCCTCCTGCCGCGCTTTTTTATTTCTCTCTACTTTTGTATATACATACGGACACGTATATGTATATGTATATACACCTTTCCCTCTCCCCCGGACCGTCGGTTTACGGGTCCTCGGAATTATCGGGTGTGATTCATGCCAACAATTATCGCGCAGATAAAAATGCGAATAATTTATGGATTTTCGAGTGGATGATGTAAATTCGGGAATTTATGCCGACGAATTGGTCGCCGTCGGGCCGCTTTTTGCGTCACCAGTCGCTGTCGATTTAGATGTTCGCGTTTTGTCCGCAGAAGATATTGAGTTGTATTTGATGGTCGTCGTTGTTTTTCTTCTTCTCTTTTTATCCCATCTCTGCCTAGTTATTGGGAGAATTTTGAGTACAAGAGTTTTTTTTAGGGGCACTATTATGATTGGCGATGATTAATTGGCCGCGACAATAATGCTTTTTGACGATTTGAAGACTTAATACTTGCTATTGGAATTTGGAGAAGGCAATTTGGGTGGTTATGATTTCCCGTCATGTAACGAATTTTCTATCGAAAGTTTGTCGTTTATATTGTGAAAACAAATATTTGTTTTGAGTAAGATTATACTTAAATTGTAAACTGCTTGATATAAAAATAATCGAAGGTGTAGATAAGGTATTTAGTCAAGATTGAGGCAAAATTTAGACTAATGAATGTTTAAAATTATATTTCTTAGATATTAATACTGACTGTGCGTAATTCTTTGGAATGTGGAGTTTTTTGCACAGATTAATAAATGAATATAAAAAGTTGTAGGCGACGGCATTACAGATAATTCTCATATAATTCAGCCAGATAAGTAACGGAGAATGACAATGTTAGTTTGGAAAAAATATAACGGTAAGGGTAACGAGTCACATTTCAAGGGTAACAGGTCGCGATAACATCGCTACTTCATAACGTTCTTATTTTATTTGCGATTTCAGTAATCTTGGGTTAAAATTTAATGATGCTGTATTTCGTAATTGATATTGCAGGTTGGTGTACTGATTATCGGACGCTTTCTGTGATATCTAACTATTTTATGATATTCGCCATGTTTCACACCAGTTATTTAAAAAAAAAAAATTTTTCCTCCTTATAAGTGCGTATTAAATAAGGTTGCATATTTAAGAAAATGCTTTTTTGTTTCATTTTGTAATTCACTTCTTTGTAAAGAATTGTGCCACAGAAAACGTATTTCAATGTTAACAAAAATGTATGATACTGTACAAAAAACTTAATGGCTTTGAAAGTTTTATATAAAGGAGCAGGAGATATTATTTAAGACAAGTAATAGAGGTAATAAGAAGGCAATAATAGATATCAATTAACTTGCTCAATACTAATATAACAATTAGATACATTTCAAAATATTTGAGTTACCTTGTGCCTCATTTATATAATCCCCTCAGAAATAATGATAAACTTCATTTATTTAATATTTATGATGAAATCCTGCACTAAAATATCATTTAGTAAGGATTTTATCGAATAGTATTTACCAATATTTATCAAACAGCAAAAAATATGGCTGCGGTATTTTCAACTTTTCTTTATTAATGTATTAAATAAGCCTATAAATAAAACTGTAAATAGCCTTATGTATAAAATGGAAAATAACTTGTGATATCTACAACCTGTCACTGCATCCATCACTTCCATTTTCTTCCACTAATCATCATTTGTTCTTCACTTATGATTCAAACTATGCATATACAATCAAATTGAATTAAACCTTTACAAATTGATTATATATGTGAAAAAAATTCAATTTGAAATAATCTATTAGAAGTTATTCACAATTTTAATTGAATAAAAATCTATCTGCATCAAATGGAATGCAATTATCAACGCACTAAAAAAAAAGTTCTATTTAAAATTACTATACTTGTTGAATTTGTTCACTACGGTGTCAGAAATTTGACCATAATATGATTGCTCAAAAACCGGTGAATTTGTCAAAAATCTAAAAACCGATAAACGTTCCAGCTGGGTCTTTTTCAAGATCCTCGAAACGGCAAACAGCACACTCCGTGGCATAAATCAGAAATATCCTCGCGCTTCGCAAAATGTTTAGCAGCGGCATCAACAAAATCTCCCACATAAATATATACGGCAGAGCGTAACAGCGAAAAGGAGCCCTAGAGCGGCCGAGGAGGAGCCGCTCGCCTCTCCCTTAATCATCTCCCAATCTGCCGTGCCATTCATTTCCCAAGGAGTCGCCGCGCGCGCGCACCGTGAGGCCAATCGGCAACATTTCCGATTCGCCACAATCTCGAACTAGTGCGAAGATTTGTCTTCGACGATCGCGAGGCTCGATCTCCGAAAAGCTCGCAGCGCAGCGCGGTGTCGATGCAGGCCGATACGATCTCGCATATACGTTATTATCCGTTGGTACGAATAAGTAATGCGCGGCCGATTCCAGCCGTGTGTCCGGTACCCGAGATCGGCGATCTGGTAGCGCTGTCACGGGAGCCGCGGCCCCGCGTGACAGAGGGCGCCCAACGTGGGGCCGGTTTATCTTGCATCGGGCATTGTCGCTCGCGCCACCTGACAGTACCCCGGGTTCCGCCGAGGAGAGGACCCGGCGAAATAAGGAAGACGGAAAGAGCAAAGCGAAGGAACAGGGATGTCTTCGGCAGATCGCACGTCCAACCGCCGGCCAACTCAAGTGGCACGCCCGTCACCTGTGCGCCCGCGACAAGTTGCATCGCGCCCAAGATTCTACAATTACTCAGCCGCTTTCTGCAAACTTATTCGCGAGTCCGGCCGCCGCTCTGGGAGGTGCCTTTTTTCTCGCGGCTTTGCCTCACCGATCGATTGTATTTGTAATATTGTAAATTTGTATAAATTTGGAAACCGTGTTGCATCGAATTTCAGTTATAAAAGCATTTAACTGCAATGTATAATTTGATTTAAATTGCAATTTCATTGTTAACTTTACATATTTATTTTACATTTCATCTATAAGTACAATTTTTTTAAGTTCATATTTCAGATTTCAACTTCAAATTTATATTTTTACTTTAAATCACCCTTTTATATTATTTTAATAAAAAAGTATAATGCTAGTTTTAAGAAAATTAAATTACGCTGCACGAAACCTCTTTACCATGAAATGAAATTTGGTTAATATGTGAAATTGTTTGCTAAGAGAATGTTATGTATGTTTATGACGGGTTGAAAATGATTAAATTTACCACAACGTTTTGCGAAATAAAGCAAGGTTAGAAGTTTTATAATATTTAAAATTCACTTTATATAACACAATTGTTGCTTTACAATTGTTATAGTTGAATTTATATATATTTTAAATATTAAAACATTTTTAATTATTTATATGATTTTTAAGAGTCGTATAGTTTTATAAAATAATGCTATACTTCACGATAACGTTGACTTCCCGTATGGAAATTAGCAACAATTCAATTATATTTAACAAAAAAATCAATTTAGTATCTCATACTAGTTCTAAATAAGCAACTATTATCTTTTTATATATTAAGGTTAAAAGTTTCGTTAAATATTTAACAGCCATTCACAATTTTTTCAGTGTGAAAAATGTACATTCGCAGACTTATTAATATTCAAAACAAGGATACTTTTCGAATGACTTCAAAAAATTAATTTTTCATTTGGTCAGCGTATAATGAAAATTACACTTAACAATTTACAAAAGCAATTCAGCTTTATCGATAACCAATAATCCATTCAACACTTTTACAAATTAAACATTGAAAAATCAAAAACCAAAGTTTATTGGTCAGCTTTATTCGGGTAACCAGACTTATGCAACAATAACAATAATTACTCGTTAAATAAAAACATGCATTAATAAAAAAAAGGTTCAACGTTCTCGAATTGCAGACGTTATTTGAAAATAATTTACGAGTAGACCATCGCCTGTATAAACATGTGCTCTGCGAAAATGTATAAATTCGTAACCAACCGGTAGACAGCCAGTCGCGGCGCGATTTGAATATTTTAATATTAAAACTTGGAATTGATAATATCCGATGAAATGCGTGCACCGTTTTTCTAAGCGCCTTTTGAATGAGCTTCCTCTCTGAATGGACATACCTCACGATTATCGAACATTTCTCTTGATTTCTGGACAATTCGCCTAATCGCTCGATGTCGTAAGCAATCGCCGGAGATCGTACTCCCGAATTCGATTAAAAGTTTGAAACTTTCAGCGGCGTATTTAATTAGCTCTGATTTTATTTGTTTATTTGCTCTTTTTTTATTCAATCGATAATCCTTTTATCACGATTTCGATATTGTTGGTATTGTTGCCGTAGATCACATTTTGCACGAGCAAAACAACGATAATAATATTATGCCCGGGACCACGCCCCGAACAATGAGATGAGCGGTCGAAGATATTCTCCCTTTTAGTCGCCTTTTACGACAGGCGAGGCGTATATTCTGGACCCGCTCGTTTTATACCCCGGTGTCCGGGCGAATAAATTATTGTATCTATTATAACTCGGGATGTAGCAGCATTAAAACAAATAATCATTTTTGTCCTTAATTTGTTGCTTTATGATAAGTGATACCCGGGAATTGAATAAATTACCGAATTAGAGTCGAGGAATAAACGGTGACGTTTGTTATCGAAAATTGCAATGAATGGATTTTCATTGTTCCCTTGCACCAGGGTAAATTTTTATACAGCTTAATGATGTTGAAATATGTAATGAAGAAAATTGATCGAATAAAAGTTCAAAATTATGGAACATTGTTGATAATTTTCTGGTACAGTATTGAAATTTTTCAAAACATTTCGGGTGAATTAATAATGTAGATAAAAGTTAAATTATCTTTTTTAGTCAAGTTACATCTACATTTAAACAAATAATAAACAATATATATAAATGGATAATATTAACAATATACTATTGAGATTATAGTTGAATGATTCTTTGCTTCAATAGTTACATATATGATACTTTAAGTTGACTTTAATTTTCACTCGCGTATAACTGATTCTTTAAAGTTGAAAGCTTTAATTTTCTCCCTCTATAACAATTACTTGATTATTAAACAGTTTAGACTTGAAATTTGTTCGTAGCCTACCCTCCTGTATAGCCATCCCTAAAACAATGTCACAAGGGCAGCACGTGTAAATCGTTATCGATTCCACTTCCTGTACTGCATTAACATTTGGGAGAAGCTTTTATTGCGTTATCGAAATTCGAAAATTAATTAGCAATAAATATGCGGCGGGAAAAAAAATCAGATCGTCGCGTTGACGGCATAAAACGGGGATAACGTGGCCCGGGCATAAAACCAATCGAAAATCATAGGCGTCTTGTCGTCAAAACAATAGAGGCAACGTCGGGTCGCAGAAAAGTGCGAGGGAAAAGACGAGAGATCAAGCGTAGGAGTATAACAGCGAGTGACGAGCCACCATAAAGTCCCATTCTCGCCGATAAAAACGAGCCCGACATAAAGGGGAGCACGGGCTACATGTGTAAACGCGTACCTGCACATCCGCGAAGTGGGTAACCAATCGAGAGTCCCCGGCAAATTTGCAACGCGATAAATGTAAACCAAAACGAATGCGATGCTATATACGCTGGCACCCTCGAGCCGCCCGTCAGATAAAGCAGGATCAGCGTCGATTATACAACTTTTCTTCCCCCCTCCCCCGCAAACCTTTTTTGGTTTATTTTTATTTTGTAATTTTTGTTGGCTTGCCTTTGTTTATTCGTTTCTTGGCTTTTTGGTCTTTGGTTTCTTCGGGTGTTATTTATTTTTTGGCACTTGTCTCCTTTTGTTATCTCTTTCCTTTGAATTCTCGTTCTTCGTGCCTGATTTTAATAGACAAGTGTTTTGATTAACCAATTACGAAAATGGACGTCGATTTGGGTAAATGAAATGCGTGATATTTATGCGATTTGACACATACGCTAAAAGTTTACTTGCTCGGCGTCGTTTCTTTAATCACTCCGAGAGTATTAAAGAATAAAAAAAAGAGAGAGAAAAAGTTGAATCGAGTCAACGCGCTCTTTGAAAATTTATGTCCCTAAGTAGGCATTAAAGTGAAATAACATCATAACATTCGGAACGGCAGAAAAAAAAGGAAAGAAAAAAAAAAAACAGGAGAGAAAAAGGCGAGTAAAAAATCCAGTTGGAGATGCATCACTTATGGATATTCCACTTTCTTATACTAAAACATTATTAACGTTTTCGAATGTCTGATTTTGCATAAAAGTCGCCGCGAATCCTTGACACGAATTTCGCTTATCACGTTTCAGTTGATAGCGATGTTGAACAATTTATGACCGAATTATTTTTATTTGAGAAATAGGATACGATTTGACGGCAATAAAATGTATGTTTCGAAAATGCGCCCGTGTATGCGCGATTTATAAATACGCTGTTATTTATACCTCGCTTGGATGCTACGTGCCTGGCAAATGTGTTCCATTTGTGTTTCGTTTATTGTTGTTTAATAACTTTACGTTATGTAAATGTTGTGTCGAGCATTGCCAGTTTTCCTCTTTTTGTTTGTTTGTTTTTTTTATTAATATCGTTAGTCTTTGTGCACTGACACGTCAACATAATCGATAATTAGTGCCTCTCATAAATTTTTGGGAATTACGATACGATTCGCTAATTGGTGTTTTCTACTTTTTAATAAACTTTCTCTGGTCGTTACTTTGGTGCGTAAAATTTATCGGTTATTCCAAAATGCCGAGTACAACTGCTCGATAGCAACAACTGTTACAATAAAATGAATTACTTAGCTGAGCGAGTGTGACAGAAAAAGTCGAATTTGATTATACAATACTCTCTGGTACATTTAACATTAACATTCTGGGGATAAAAAATACTTATTCCAATATTAAAACAAATTAATGAAAATTACACCGAGAAAAATAAATAGCATATTTAGCAATAAATCCTGGAATACTGAACCTATACGTTCTTTGTATGTGTATCATTTATAATTTTTGGGAATGTTTTCTATACACATTGTATAGTATTCTATGTTTATAGAACTGTATGCATTACATATACTTAGTTTTTCCATAAATTATTACAGTTACACCTACAGAGTACATATAGGTTCAATACCCCAGAATTTAT
>JABFPN010005045.1:0-13861 GCA_022817305.1 Leptoteleia sp. ZL-2020 | reverse complement strand
CTCAGGGCCAATTTTTAAAACAAATCAACAAACCCTTAGCCAGGCAACGACACGGTCGACCGCCTCGCCTCCTCGAGGAGCTCAGCCTCCTCCCTAACCCCCCAAATACCAAGTCGACCTACGTCACATCTAAATAGTTGATGAAACCATTTCCAAAAGATAGCTCTCTGAGAAGAGTTTTAATATGTAAAAACTAATTTAGAACATTCTGAACTTGTTTAACTGTGGACGTACGTTGCGTTTTTCTTAAATGAAGTTTTATTTTACAATATATTTAAAAATATGTATTATTTTTTAGATTATCCTCATTTTGAATTGGCCAACGAGTGACATTTCACCTTAATAGTGTGTATTTTTCTTTTTACTCTACAAACTACAGACAAATAAAAAAGATAATAAGTTAAAAAAGTCCCAAGGAGGCATAATATAAATAGTTAACAAAGTTAATATTAAAAAGTATTTTAAATGGTTTTAATGGAGATTACAAATTCCAATGGCCAATATATTGTTTTCTAGTGAGAATTTAAATATTTACAAAAATTATTTATTTATATTTTTTTCATTGTAAAAAGATTTAAAATAAAAGGCATTAACGTGATGCTGTATACATTTATTAAATTAAGTAGTGTCAATAATGTAGAAAACATTTTTTAAAATCGATAATGTCGATAATAAACAGAGTGTTTAGATGGCGAAAGAATAAAATGTCAAGAGGAAAAATAATAATTGGCTGTTATTATAAAATGTAAGTCAGTTTACTTCAACACAAATGTGCATACTTCATAGTCAGTGTGTTCAAATTTCGTGATATTTTATACATTTTTGCGACCATATTTAGGGAACTCGTTTTCCATATGTCAGTATACGAGCATGCATGCTCTTAAGGTGATGCTGTAAGCCTGCTGCCACGGAGTTAGTGTTTTTGTAAATATTATTTTAAAAATGTTGATTTAATGCTTAACAAAAGTTTTAGCACATTCTTTAGGCATGGCAAAATTTAATTCAATTACAAAACCAGAATTTTTAACTCAGTTTTAAGCGAATTTCTTGAACGCGTTTTTTTATCATCTCGAAAACGCGTTCAAGAAATTCCCTTTAAATTGATGACAAACTTTCAGTTACTTCAACTTTAAATAATCTCCCAAATTGAGAAAATGTGCTAAAACTAAGTATATTGATTAATTCTTATATATTTTAATAAAAACAAAGAACGCCCTAATCTAGTAATTAACGCTTACGGCATCGCGTTAATGACATTCTAATTATCCAAAAGCCACCAATCAAAACCAATCAACCATTTTAAAAACATTTTATTCTTCAATTTCATGTTCTATGTAGAATTCTTAGGCAGTATAAATTTAATGTCCAATTAATCTTTAATTAACGTAACGTATTTTAATAATTGATTTAATGTATACGTAAAAAATATTTTTAAAAAATTTATAAGAATTTTTATTTGTTTACTCATCATTTATTACTATTATTTGAGGTGATAATATTTCTTTGTGATCCAAAAGTTTTCAATTTGTTATGATATAATAATTTCAAAATGTTTATATATGGAGAAATAATATTTATTGTCTGCTTGGCAAAATTAGCTTCAATTCTTATAAAAAACATATTATTTATTTTTTAATTGTTAATAATATTAAGATGTGGAGAGAACGACTTTAATTTTATAGTGGTATTATTATTTTAATAGTTATTCCAACATAATTTATGTAATATGTTTTATATTATCTATATGTATATACATGTGAAATGGTATTTATAAGGAATAATATGTATAATAGCCGGTGCATAACGGGAATTGTGGTACTTATTGGGTCGGACCCAATAATAACACTCGACAAAGTAGTTAGATTTAAAAAAATAATTTTTGGCGGGGGGGCGTAGCCATTTGGATTAGCCAATTTTGAATTTCCCTCCTACATTTGAAAATTCTTTGAATTTGAAATATTCAGACACGTATCAAGTGACTCAAATTTGGGGAGGTACCCGATAAGTTCCGCTTGACATGTTTATATATATATTTGCGCTGATCGGTCGCATTTGAGGTCTTGCCCTATTTTTCGCAATCTTATTTTAAGAGAGAAATTCAAAAGAGGTCAACCCAACAATCTCAGTGGGGTGACGTAGCTACCCCGCCATTTATTTTTCAATATTTAACTAAACTTACTACCCGGACCCTAGGGCCGCGATGGAAAAAAGTGTCCTGAAATACAACGTTAAATGGTAAAGCATTTGAGGACCGTCATCAAATGCAACACTTGTTCCTCAAAACGACACTTTGTTGGTAAAAGTGTCTTCAAAAATTACTTTAATAGTATTTATATAATGATCTATAATAATTTAATATATTTTGTTAAATTTTTGTTGCAGTTAAAGCAATTATTGCTCGCTGAAAATAGTTGTTCATGATAATTCTACGTCAATTAGGAGGATTGTACAGTGTAACATACATATAATAAATTTAAATTAAGATTTGTGATTTTATAAATAATAAAACAATATTTACTGTTGATACTGTATAATAAAATTAAATTCCCTCTTTCAAAAAAAATATGGTTATAAGAAATGGAATAGGAGATTTAAAAAATTTAAATTTTCTATGCAATTTTTTTGTTTATATGTATTTCAGAAATTACAATTCATTTCAAATTGAATTTTTGTAACATGCTTTTTCTTATTTCTACAATACTTCCCTCATTGTTTGCAGATATTATTGCATCATTTTCTATATAGTGAGTATACACTGAGAAAAAAATTCAGATACACTCGACTTCCACACATTTACCGTTCACTTATTTTCTCTTCCACACATTTTCTGCTTTTTCTTTCACACATTTGCTGTTTTATGGATTGGGACTGCCAATCAGTTTCTGCCAACCTTTTATTTCAACCAATCAGTTTCTTCGTCGGAACAGAAAATATGTGAATGTTTCCGGTCCCGAAAACATCAAATGTGTGGAAGTCGACTGTAAATAATACCATATATACAATGAAAATTACAACACCTTCTAGTGCCAAGAGAATATCGTTAAGTATATAACAATTTTTCCAAGATTTATAAAATATTCTATTATAAGTATGTAACGTAGATTAAGAAATTATTTGGCAGGATATTTTATACTACTATAACAGAAATGTTGGTATTATATTAAGAAATATTTCATTATAGCAGTTTTTAAGGGACATATACCAGCCACCGAATACGGCAGTAGTGAGCAACGTAAGTCGTTGATTCATCACTTGCAAAATCAATATGGCTTCCATGTAACAAGTGCGATCAAGTGTCGAATAATTACTGCGATTAAGTGATTGAAAATTGAAAGAAATGCGTGTTGAAATAAATTTAATTTTATATTAATAGAATTATATTTTCAGTTTAATAAATGGAATTGTTTAATGCGTTTAAGTAACCACATATTTAAGTTTGAAATGGGCTTGGGCCTTGGATTAGGTAAAGGCTGGCAATAACCGTAGTGGTAAGGTGTTAGGCACTGAACCAGCAGTGGAATCACGCTCTCGCTCAAATCTCGTTCCATTCAAATTTCATTTCAATTTCGCTTCCATCTAATTTCAATCTCGTTTAATTTTCATTCCATCTCATTTTTTAAATTTCGTTTCAGTTTTGTTTGAGTGAGAATACCGTAAAACTGCGTTTGCGAGAGTGAAACAAAACATCGAAGCGAAATTTAAATCAAATGAAACGAAACTTAAACGAGATTGAAATTAGATGGAAGCGAAATTGAAATGAGATTTGAATGGAACGAGATTTGAGCGAGAGCGTGATGCCACTGCAGCTCTATCTAACTTGGTATTCTTGTAATGTTAAGTGAATGCCACATAATGATTGCTCCTTTAGGTGGCACTGTAATCGAGTTAGCCGTAAACATAACCATTATTGATGTGACAAGAAGCTGTCACTGACGTCCCAGTAAACGGGATATTATTAAAAATTCTTGAACAACACTAATCTGTATTAAAACTTTTTTAATCAATGTCATATTTCTAAAATTCTTAATAATTTCTTGTTGTAACTTTTTAAAGTGTATCATATTTCTAAAATGTTCTATAAATTTTAATAAGTTTCAATTAAGATTTGTGCATTTGAATAATTTTTAATAATTTCTCATTTACTGGGGTGCGATTGAAAAGCGAAGCATCTTATTTAAAATTAAATATAATAATGCGTTGTGCGGCTTTGGGATGTACCTTATACATTTCGCATGTAAATTTTTCTGTTTTAAAAAATTGCATCAGTAATGATGCTCGAAAACGCGTTCCATAAATGTGCTTAAAGCTAATGACAAATATTTAGTTATTTCAATGTTAAATAAATTCCCAAATTGAGAAAATAGTCTGAAGCAATTACATTGGTTAATTTTATATATTTTTAATAAAAACAAAGAATTCCCTTATTTAGTTACTCACGCTTACAGCATCATGTTAATAGTATTATTTGAAATTAATGACCATTTTATTAAACTATACTTTATGCATTTATTATAAGAGCTTGTTATGTAGTCAGCTTATAGCGGAGTAAATTAATTAAAAGTATTCCAATTTAATACCCGGCGCATTTCGTATCTTTGCCTTTAAATCATTATTATGAATTTTAAACAAGCTTTATTATAATTTCCTTAGACTGAAAAAACGCGACACCAGTGGCAATTGCCCAGCGCACTAACCAGTAGCGCCCAAGAAAACTTGTTGATTAAGACGCCACTGAGTAAAGCCCGGGCACCGCTGGTCGGTATGCAACGTATCATTTTCTAACGCGCAGGGCACGAATCCAACGCACGCCACTCACTGGCGCGTGGACGCCACTGAGTGGTGTGGGAACATCACTCCTCGGCGAGCGAGCACCACTGAGCTGCGCGCGTATATGAAGTAGCTGCCGGTTTTAACGGGTCATTAAAAACAAAATAGTTTGTGGAATGTGTTTCGATTTGTACAGTGACAAATAAAATAATTCATGATAAATGTCAGGTGAGTAATAAACATTACATTTCCTCTCTTTTAGAAGTTTTTGAGTGAAGTAATCTTTTTCTTGTTTACATTGTTTCTCAGTATTTTTAACGTTTCCCATTTATTTAATATGTTTATTTTTAACAATTAAAAATATTGTCTTCAATCATAATCATATTTTTACCCTAATAGCATTCAATATTTATAAAATTTTATGGAAAATATTTTGAAATATTGAAATATCTAGCATTATATAACTACTTTAATATTTTGTAAATATTTAAAAATATGTTGAAATAATTATACAACATTCTGCCGTTAAATATTACAATAATATTAAAAAATATTTACAAAATATTAAAAAAATATTGTTATATATTGACAAAAATGTATAAAATATTGTATAAATATTACGTGCTATTAGGGTAAGAGTGTACACGAAGAATTAACAATAAATTTTACTATAAAATTAATGTCAGCGAAGACACAAGTTCCACTTTAAAATATTTTTAATGAATTTATGGTAAACTTTTACTATAAATTAAATGAAAAGTTTTGTATTTCTTCCCTAATTGCACACAATATTTATATAATATTTTCAGAAAAATTTTTCTAAATATCTAAATGTCCGCATAATAATATTTTACAAATATTTCTAAATATTCAGAAAATATTTTACACATATTTCGTGTTATTAGGATTGTTCTTTATACTTTATTTATAGTAAAATAATCATATTTTAATAATAAACTTCTGTCTTCGCTTTCATAAATTTTTAGTAAAATTTACTGTCAATTTCTTTTCATGTAGATTATGTTGAAAATTTTTTCAATATTTGTACTTGTCGTTTATGTTAAAGTAAATTTTTTGAATTGCACATGTACTTTTTTTCTTCAAACCGTACCTTTCAACTTGCATGTACACTTTTTGCAACATCGTTTTTCTTAATTTATTTGTAGTAATGAATCCTGAAAAGCCTAACAGTGAAAACCTCGTCCAGACATCTGAAGTTCAAACTGCTTCATTGAACCCAAATGAAACACAAAATTTATTTTTTGTCATTTGTGATAAATGCAGTGCATTGCAAAACGTCAATTCAGTGAACTTTGTGCAACAGCGGGGTGACATGATGACGTTTTTAAATTTAAGTTTCGACGGACAATTAATTTTATTTTGGTTTGAGAAGTACAAAACTTTGTCTGCCGCAATGATGTCTAATCTAACGCGTATAATAATAGAAAGGGAAATGAGCATCATTTTCAAAAATAAGAATGTTTCTTTGGAAAATCCACTCAAAACCTTATCGTAAGCTGATAATCAACGTATTCATTTTTCCTGTTAATTTCCAAAAAATTATTATAACTCATCAACTCACAATGAAAGAATAAAACTATTTCAAACGAAAGATTTTATCTATAACATACTTTGAATAAAGTAAAGGTAAAATTTTTTCAGCGTTCCAAGCACAATTCTAAACAATCTATCTGAGGAAATCAACAAGCTGTTTGGTCTGCGCACTGATATTTTTTATGCTCCGGGAAAAACAGAAAATGATAAAAAAGTTGGCCCTTCAGGAAAATTTGTTAGTCGTATAAATTACTTGCGAGCAAATCTATCTGCTGCTGGACTTTTGCACAGTTCAATTCCGGAAACAGTTGTTGCACCTGATTCCAAGTCTACTAGTAAGATTATATAACTTTTTTTTATAATTAATTGTTTGTCATTAACTTGTAATTATTGTGATATGTATTCTTTTAGCTGATTTTCAAAAATATTTCGAGCTTCTTCAAAAAGAAGTTGACTTATCTGAACCCCAATCTTGGGTAGATATAAATATTGCGTGGAAGGAAACATTTCTTTTAAGACAGGAAAAATCAAAAGACTCAGGATTCGCAATTTGGCAGGTTACTTACTTTCCATGTCTTTCTTTGTACGCTGTTTTGAAAAAGAATGCCGAATCCATCGCTTTAAAAGAAAAGGTTTGTCCGTATATCATAGTTGTTGGACCACTGACATCTCCGAGTAAATTCTACGCTGTTGTTGGAACAACTTACTACGAAACCTCATCCGTGATTGCCGCATTATACCTGACATTTAAATTCTTCTTTGCCTTTAAATTCACTTACCCAAAAGCTTTAATTTATGTGTGGCTATTTTTACAAAAAGTTTGTTTCAGAATAAAAGTTGACGGTAAATTAACTGTATCAGTTAACAAAGCATTATCGTTCGTTCAACAAGAAACTGGCATTCAAATCGATTGAAACGTGATTTTTTATATCGGAAGCACAGGTTGTAATTCGATTTTAATTTTCAGTTTTATTTATTATTTAAATTTAGTTTTACCTATTTTCGTTATGGATCCAAAAACTTTAATGATTCTGCAGATTTAGCAGCAGCAGACATGTTTTGCGAACTATATTGCTTTGGTGATTTGCCTCGAACACGTGTGAACGATATATGAAATCTCTTTCAGAGTTTCCTTACAAATCATTCTGTTACAGTTCTATGTAAGCAAATAATTGAACGAATGAAATACTTAGGTGATTCTGCCGATAATATAAATGCGTATAAATAATGTTCGCTAAATTACAATATCCTTTTCAGGAATTCGGAACTGAAAGAAAATGTTTTAATTATTTTAAATCAACTGATAATTACATACCACCTATAGGAGTTGAATTTCCGATACAGAATTCTTCCTCTAAAGAAATCACTAGCACTCAAGCAGCGGATAAAGTAACGTATCATTTTATTCCGATTAGATGTAATTTAAAAAAAATTTTTCGAGTTGCCAGGGGTTTTGAAAAATACAGTAGGTTATCTGACACAATTAGAAAGTGAGTCATTAATATCAAATATTGTGCAGGGTGAATCCTGGCGTGCGAAAAAAATTTCATTTGATGATAAGTTGGTGATTCCGTGTTTCTTATACGAAGATGATTTTGAGAACGATAATCCGCACGGTTCTCATCGTGCTGGATTAGGAAAAATAAGCGGTGTGTATTTAACTTTGCCGGGTTTACCTCCTAACATGAGGTCTAAAATCGAGAACATATTTAAATTGTTAAAACCGTAAATATTTTCAGCTGATTTAAAGCTAATTTTAATTTATATTCATTTTATAAAGGGTGTGTACCCGTTTATGTAAATAAATAAATAAATTTCCGATATTAAAGCATGATTTCTATATTACCGACATCGATTCAGTTTCTAATCGCTTATGGCATCGCATCAATAGGAAACTCAATTCTTTTGTCATTTTGAATACCGTACTACTAGGTAGAGTGAACGTTTCTGTTTAATTGTCAGCTGTGCCCTTACAAATATAAACATTAAAAATCATATCATTACTCAGTTATTGGCGCAAGGTGTTACATTCTAACGCCGCCTAACTCCACACAAAAAAATAAAAACATTACACAATCCTTAATTTAAAAATATTTCTTATGCTAGACAAGGATATTAAAAAAAAAAGAAAGAAAAAGGTCAGGGATATTAAATAGTTAAAAAATTAAAGAACTTGGTATGTCTCTAAAAATTAATTAAAATTGGGCTTTTTCGGATTTTGTCAGAATTTTTCAGATCTTTTAATCGATATTCAGAGAATTAATTCTATAAAGGTTATTCAAATATCAAAAAACAGAAATATGTGAGAAATTTTATTAAAAATAGGATTAACTAGAGTATAAGTTAAGCTACAATATTTATCCAAGTATATATTATAAAATGTATATTTACGAAGGTATTAATATATTTTTAAAATAAAAATTAAAACAGGTAAGATTATTAATGAACATCAACAATCAATAGGTATAATAAAGGAGAATTCAAGTATAGGAATAATAAATAAAATTAGTACAGGAATAATAAAAGATAATTCTGTTGGCATTTTTATTTTATTGTATCTATAAATTGTACAAGTGCGTTGATAAACAAAGTGGTTTGTATACACATCTTAATTATTGTTTGATAATTATTATTTGCAGATTTCTATTTAATGTAAAATTTTTGAAAACCCAGTACAGCAATTGGATGATTTTACAATTTTCTAGAGTGCTATATATTACTGTTTAGGAAAAATAAAAGTGTGCAAAATATAATTTGAATTGAATAGTATAAAAATAACATTAGCACACCTTTATTGTAACGATCCAATTGCTGTACTGGCAACTGTAATTTTAAGAAACTATTTTTTTTTTTAATTTCAACTGAATACATTTATATATACTAATGTTTATTCATATATATATATATATATATATACTAATTCTAAAATATTTTTATCGCATGGTTTTCGCTCTTGGACCCTAATTCGATTACAACATATAAAATACGACAACGAAAATTAAGAGATAAATTTAATTTAAAAACAGGACCACGCATGCCCGTAATCGGTTTTATCAGCATAGAAGAAGGAAGTTTCATATATTTAAAAGAATTGGACTGAATAAATGTGGAATTAAACATATTTGGAGAATTTGATCAATGCTTGACTGCATTAACTTTACTTATTTTCAATCAATCCCACCAACAGAGTATTTCAATATCTACGTTTCAGGAATGATGGAGTTATATCATTCGTACACAACATTGAGAAAACCCTCAGACTTTCAGGTACTGTACGAACAACTAGATTCGTTTATATCAAAAACGAATATAAAAACCATAACTGTAGAAGACATAGCACCGTTATGTAACTTTAAAACTATATGTTTCGATACAAAATTCTTCAATAAATGAAACTGAATATACTTTACAAAATGGATTTGAGAAATTTACAGACAGACAACAAGAACTCCGAAACTCATTGCAGAGAGTGGAAACTAAAATTATCAGATAAGGCTAAAACACGAGGAGATGAATGCTCGCGGGCATACAAGTACAACATATGATAAAATACTTTGATACTGTTAAACTTCTGGAAACTGATTGCCAATTGCAGCTACCTGAACTACGATAAAGTTCCTAAATCCTTAAAATCCAACATTAGCAAATAGCCTATTTAGATTTGTCTTACAACAAGATCAATCGTATTGACTTTTGAGATCAGCTTATGAGACGAGCTTACATGGAAATAGAATTAAATATTCCATTTCACACTACCTTAGGTCACAGAATTCAAATGTCAACTACAACCCACTGACGAGAGTCAACATATATACTTTGAACATTGAGAGACTCTAAAACTGATGGCAACGAAACTAAATAAATGTTGTAAATCTAAATTTATTACATTTAGACTTAACACAAACTGAACTGAATATTTCTACAGAAGAGGTCAAACATTTGAATCAATTGAAGAAATCTTCATAAGTGCATCTGCCAATGACGAGAAGAGTTGGCAGTGTGTGCAACTTCGAAAGTCTATGAAGAATCGCGTTGTAGATTATGAAGTTTTTATTTGTTCGAAGACTAACTATTCTGATGAATACTCGAATGATTCGAACAAAAAGGACAATTTATAGTACGAAAGAAAAAAAATAACTAAATTCTATAGAGACAATTAAATGGAAAACATTATGTACAGATTAAAAAAATAATAAAAAATTAATAAAAAGGTTGTACTTAACTCGGAAAAAAGTGGTTTCAGGTTCAACTTAAAACCACTTTTTTCCGAGTTAAGTAATATACTATTAATATATTGTATAAAAGTTGTGTATTGGTCGAATGTCTCCGAAAATGCATATACAAAATATAATATTTATTACGCATAAATCTATATCTAGCGGAGAAAAATGTTTGAATCCCTAATGGAGTCTTTACTCATAATTGTAAATGCAGTCTTTAAATTTTCATTTAAGATCTCTTTCAACTTTCATTTAAGGTTAATATTTCTTTCAAATTTTTTTTATTTGAAGCGACAACTTATGGATTATCTGTAAAATTCATTGATAAGGAAAGTTATACAACCTATACTTTCACGGAAACATTCGACCAAGGCTTAGTCGCATCACGATTTAGCCAATGTTCACGACTTGGTGCACGGCGGGATGTATTACTTGACCTCGAATTTAAATATGATAATATATTTGTCCTGGTCTGAGAATACCACTGGTAAGATGATCCTGGGAAGATGATCCTGGAAAAGAAAGAAAAAAAAATAATTGATTAAAGAAAATTACATTAATTTGTCGAGGGCAATATAGAAGTTAAATTTCTTTTAAATTTAAATTAATTTTGAATGTGAGTAAATAACATATTACTTATATGTAAGATTTATCTGTGTTACTTCCATTCAAGTAAATAGAATTGAGTTATAAAAAAAGCTATACATACCAGGTTGATGGTAACTGGAAAATTTGTGTTTCCAAACAGAATGTACCGAACTTGTAACTTCAGTTTTTCAGA
Source organism: Leptoteleia sp. ZL-2020 (assembly GCA_022817305.1). Taxonomy (NCBI): domain Eukaryota; kingdom Metazoa; phylum Arthropoda; class Insecta; order Hymenoptera; family Scelionidae; genus Leptoteleia; species Leptoteleia sp. ZL-2020. The sequence continues at coordinate 2,539 of JABFPN010005045.1, read as the reverse complement.
TGTGTAAAACTGAAACCCTGGTTGACTGGAGTAGACATCCAATAATTTGCTAGAGTGGCAAAATTGTACTAAAAGTTTCTGCTTGGTATCGGGTTTATAATCATCGTTGTTGTCGAGTACGCCATCTGGTACCTTTGTCCATGCATCCTCCAATGAATTTTTTAGATCCATGTATTGTAACATTTTCTTTATCGGAATTTTTTCCATTTAAGTCTCTATAGAATTTAGTTATTTTTTTTCTTTCGTACTATAAATTGTCCATTTTGTTCGAATCATTCGAGTATTCTTCAGAATAGTTAGTCTTCGAACAAATAAAAACTTCATAATCTACATCGCGATTCTTCATAGACTTTCCAAGTTGATCACACTGCCAACTCTTCTTGTAATTGACAAACGCACTTATGTAGATTTCTTCAATTGATTCAAATGTTTGACCTCTTCTGTAGAAATATTTAGTTCAGTTTGTGTTAAGTCTAAATGTAATAAATTTAGATTTGCAACATTTATTTAGTTTCGTTGCCATCAGATTTAGAGTCTCAACATTCGAAGAGTATATATCGAGTCTCGTCAATGGCTTGTAGGTGACGTTTGAATGCTGTGACCTGAGGTAGTGTAAATGGAATATTGAATTCTATTTTCATATAAATTCAAGCTGACGAGACGAAGGCTCAAAGTCAATGCGATTGATCTCGTTGTAAGACAAATCTAAATAGGCTATTTCCTAAAGTTGGATTTTAAGCATCTAGGAACTTTATCGTAGTTCAGATAGCTGCAGTTGGCAATCAGTTTTCCAGAAGTTTATCAGTATCAAAGTATTTTATCACATTCTGGCACTCTTTCACGCCAAGGACAATCATTTCCTGATGTCTTAACATTATCTGACATTTTCAGTTTTTCCTCAGTGCAATAAGTTTTCGAGTTCTTGTTATCTGTCTGTAAATTTCTCAAATCCATTTTGTAAAGTATATTAAGTTTCATTTCTTCAAGAATTTTGTATCGAAACATATAGTTTTAATGTTACATAACGGTGCTATGTCTTCTACAGTTATGATTTTCATATTTGTTTTTTATATAAATGTATCTAATCATTTGTGCAGTGTCTTAAAGTGCGAGACTTTTTCCAATTTTATATACGAATGATATAATGCCTTCATTACTGAAACTTGCGTATTGAAATATTTTGTTGGTGGGAGTGATTGAGAATGAGTGATGTTAATGCAGTCAAGCATTGATCACATTCTCCAAATATGTTTAATTTCACAATTTTTCAGTCCAATTCTTTTAAATATATGATATTTTCATCTTCTATGCTGATAATACATTTTACGGGCATACGCGGTCCTGTTTTTAAATTCAATGTATCTCTTGGAATTTCCTATTTTATATGGTTGTAATGGTAGAGTCCAAGACCGATAACTGTGGGATAAAAAAAAGATTATGTTAGTTACAGTTGGAATTGGTATAAATGTACACCCAGTCAAAACGATTCGTCACCCACCTAAGTTTAATGTAAGAGAGTTTAAGTTGGCTATTCTGCCAATGAAAGCAGATTTAGAAACGCAGCTTAAAGAAAAAGCGTTCGCTATTTCTTACACATCTTTAAGCTGCGTTTCTAAATCTGCTTTCATTGGCAAAATAGCCAACTTAAACTCTCTTACATTAAACTTAAGTAGGTGACGAATCGTTTGGACTGGGTGTACGTATTCAAAAGAAATGATAGAATAATGATCGTTTTGTTCGATATAAATATACTTTTAGTGTTATAATTTTAATCCATTATTTTGATACCCGAATTAGAATACGTTCCTTACTTCAATTGTTATTAAGCTGATACAACAAGTTGTTGCATATTTAAGTATTTATTAAATATGACTGTATCAATTTTATGCCCGATATTTTTGGTTATGTGTCAAAGAACAGCCGATGGAGAGGAAAGAGAAACGAAACGCTATCTAACATCTTATACACGTTATTATTTAGTGTTATTCTGCTGCAATCCATAATAATTGCGCACACACAGCTCTCCATCTGCTGTTCCTTGACACTTGTAAAATTGATACTTATTAAATTATTTAAATATTAATTAGAAATACTGTTATACCTTCGTTCAACTAATTAAACTTCGTGGGGCTTAGTGAAATCTTGATCTTTATGTGTAACTGCATCGGATTTCTTATAATAGTATGCATCTGCATCGTCAATATAGTTGTCATTTGCCCGATTACTGATAAGTGATTTGAAGAAGCACAAGGTATAGCATAAATCAAGTAAACCTTAATATAAAATTATCTTTTAATAATGTACATTTGTCAATATTGAAAATAAAGTGCAATTTTTTAATAATTTTTACCCATAGGGATCACTGCTGTTGAACAAATATTGAATCAGTATTGACGATTTTGTCGATTTGATATTGAATTAGTATTGCGGAAATATATAAAAAATATTGCATGGATATGCGAATGTCCCTTCAGTCGGTATTGATTCGATATCGACGGTATCGACGTTGAATCAATATCAATGTTACATTAATCCGATG
>JABFPN010005044.1:0-13861 GCA_022817305.1 Leptoteleia sp. ZL-2020 | reverse complement strand
TGTAGCCCGAAGGTCACGTGACGTTAGAATTTCGGTCGGATAGCCATCAGCGCCTTCAGCGGCAACGGAAAATAAGAATTAAACTTATACAATAGAACATATAGGCCGTGTCACTGGGCTGCTCTACTTGGTTTTGCAATTCTAGAATTATTTGCGTCTCTTTTTCTCTAAAGATTACAGAAAGAAAGAGAGTTCTAAAATAATATATTACGTATTCAAGATAGAACAATTTCTTAAATTAAAAAAGGACCCACTTATAAGAATACAATTATCTGTCCTGTTTTAATTTAAGAAATTGTTGAATCTCAAATACATCAAGATTCTTTTAATGGCGCGAATCAAGTAATACTTTCTCTGTCACTCACATTAGTACAATAATGTAAACGACAGAGAACGTATTTTGTAAGTGAGAACCGGAGTAGTTTTTTTAAACACTTACCAACTTCAAGTGCGAACCCCGGCTTAAATATCCCCACATTGGTGCCAGGCTCGTTAGCACCGTTAGCACCCAGAGACTTTCATCGAATAATTCATTCAGTTATATTTCAGTGGTTCCCAGAGTAGTGCTTTCTACTAGATTATTAATCAATTTTAAACATTAGTGTTTAGAGTAGCTTGGATCGGAGTTTATTTGGATTGCTTTTTGTACATACATACGGAAAGTTTGTCTTTTTATACATCGATTGTTCCAGTATTTAAATATATTTCGTGATAAAAGTAAGTTTAATGTTTTTGTTTAATTGAACACTTACATGTTTCATATTGGTTTGTGAATGAATTATATGTTTATTATTTTGTTGTTAAAATTTATTTTAATAAAATTAATTACAAAGTTGATCTAATATTATTTTGATATGAATGTTTTGACGTCGACTTGACGATGTGAATTTTTGTTTGTAAAATAAGTTTTTATGTAGTTTTTTCACATTTATTAATAAACATCCGATTAAATACATTAATTGAAGTAGAAATAAGAAGTTTATTTTTAGAAGTTCTGTGACAATTATATATAATTGTATTCATTGAAAACATAACCTCAAAAAGAATTTTGTTGTCATTTGCTTAACGAATGGAAATGTTTCGACAAGAATTTTTAATACATTCAGTTCAATCTTAAATTCAACTTTCGGTTTTTTTGTGATTACGTTAAAAATTATATTTACTTTTTTTAGCTATAATATTATGCAATCGTAATTGGCTAGAGGTTTTTCAGTGTATATATACTTTTAGTTTTGATTATTTTATCAGACGGAATCTTGAAAAAGATTTTTGTAAACTTGAATATATCAACTAATTTAATAATATAATTTTATATAAATATATTTAAAATTTCATTAACTAAGCATTAATGTTAAAAAATGTGTTAATTATGGCTTGTTTTTTTGACAAATTTTATAATCTATATTAGACTATGTGAAATTAATGCCTATTTAAAAAAAATAACATTTAATTACTTTTTACAATAATTAGAAAATTTTGTTTTAATCGTGATCTGTAATTATTTGATTTGATTTTCAAAATGTATTGTTGATATATAAATTGTCACCAGCACTCGAGTTAAACAAGTATGTAACTAAGTAATTTTTTATCTTTATATTATAATGCGATATTCTTCAAAATTAACATTTTATTTTCTTATTTATAATATATTCACAATTTTTATTTTCTAGGAAAATATGCCGAAATATTATTGTGATTACTGTGACACATATTTGACTCATGATAGTCCAAGTGTACGCAAAACACATTGTCAAGGAAGAAAGCACAAAGACAATGTGAAATATTTTTATCAATCATGGATGGCTGAGCAAGCTCAGCATCTCATTGATGCTACTACGGCAGCATTTAAAGCTGGAAAAATAGCTTCTAATCCATTTGCTGGTAATAAAGGAGCAGCTATTCCGCCACCAGCCAGTTTAGGTCCTCCAAGACCAGGTATGCCTCCTCAAGGACCTCCTGGAATTATGCCACCACCTGGAATGCATCCTGGACCACCAATGGGACCTGGAGGTCCTATGATGATGGGACCACATGGACCAATGCCCTCGATGATGGGAATGAGACCACCTATGATGAGTCCAATGGGACCTATGGGTCCAATGGGACCTATGATGGGTCCGATGGGACCAATGAGGCCACCTATGAATGGACCTCCACCTCCAATGTGTGCTCCACCACAAATTAAAAAGCAAAAATAAAACAATTTTTAATTGAAAACTGATCTTTTGTATAAATTAGCTGTACATAACTTATTACATATTTTGTTTACTTCATACAATATTATAAATGATAAAATTTACAATAATTTAGAATAAAATACACAATAAATAAACTATAATTGAATTCAAAAAAAATTTGTTTATTGAGAACTTATTGAGAATTGAGAAGTATTTAATGAACAAAAAAATATTTTTTAGTTATTCATCAATAAGTGATATTTTACTTGTAATAAAAAAATGATAGTAATGCCAAGAGCAAGTCAAAATGTTTATCATGGGAATTAAGATGAAATGTTATTTTTTTTAAATGTAAAAATGGCAACATTTTTGTTATGGTAGAAACTCTGTGAATTCCATAATCAATATTGAAGTTTTAAATTAATAACATAATAATAACTTGTAGTAAACATGAATTGTAATTTGAACATCTAGTTTACAATGTTACAAGTTCACTTAATACTCACTTCGTATTATACATTTAATAGTGTTATTTCAAGTTATATTTTTTAAAATATTTACACTTTGTTTTCTCTGCATTGATTTTATCTATATATTTTATTAAATAAAAATATAGGTTACACAGTAACTGGTAGGTTACTGTTTTCATCTTTTGCATTTTCAGTTGATTTTGAATCAAAATATCTTATTATATTTGAAATCAATATTTTTATTAATGGAATCTAATTCCATACACCTTTCAGTGGGTGTTATTTACAAATTTCCTACCTTAAATCTTATATTCTTAAAAAAATTTGCAACAAATTTGAAAGTTAGTTGACCCAAACTTGGGGCCTCAGTCCATGATTAGATGCTTAACGTTTGACTTGTTCTTCCATTAAATATACCGTGCCAGTACAAGGAAAACCAGTTGTATTCATTTCTCTGTCTATAATTTGATTTTCATATAAACTTTTGAAAATGAATCTTGAGTTTAATTTCCAATTCTAATTGAACTAAAATATAAATAGAATTTTAATTTTAAAAAAAATTGTAATTGATTCATTATTTTAAGAAAATAAAATTTTAATTCTGTAAATCGTTTATTTAAGAATTTTAACTCAAAAGTTGTAACTTTTTTTTTTAATTACATTTAAACCCTGGAATAAATATTATAAAGAATAAATATTTAAAAAAATATATTTACTAACTAAATTACTAAAAACTTATTTTTGTAATGGATTTGAAACAAAATTAACTCCTATTTTCACAACAAAGATAATGAATTTAAAAAATATAAAGGGATATTATACAGTATTAAAAATAATAAAGTTAGATTATAATTATTACAAATGTCAAAGTATTTCTTACACACCTTTATTAAATAATGTAGATTTTATTTTTATACCAATTATTTAAGAATTCCAAAAAGTATACTAAAAGATAAGTTGCATTTAAAAAATAAAATTTAATTATAAAACTTATAATTTAATTTTTTATGATTATTTGTAGATTGGTGTCGTTTATAAATTATAAAGTTTTAAAATTAAATGATTTATTTATAATTTACATTATTATATCTTTTATACACTACCGGAAAAAATTTTTTTTCCGGTACCCACAAAAAAATGTTTTAAATATGTATAATAAATAATTTAAAATTGGCGCTCTTTATCAATAGGTACTACGTGACTCAAAGAGCTCGGCGCATTGTGCGTTGGGGCATGCGTGATGCCGACTTATCCGTGATCAAACGCCTAACGTTCCGTAATCCGTTTAAATCCGTTTCTGCAGTACGTGTAAAAATGAAAGAAAAAGTAGTTTGCGTACTTGATTTTCGTACTCTTAATTTGTGTGAGTCTTAATCCTTTCTCTTATTATTTTCTTTTTATAAATGAACATTTTACTTTTGAATATTTTTTGTCCTTTTTACTAAACTGGATTTCAGTAAAAAATTTAAACTTATAGCATCATTTTATTTAATGTCGACGATTATTGCATTATGCTGTATCAAAATTAATCATATAGAATTTTGCAATAACCCATAGAGCATACAAATTTGTTTTAACTTATTTAAATTTGCGTAGTTAAAAGTGATAACCTCAAATTTTAGCTTAAACTTTTAATGTCGAACTTAAGGTAATTATTTGCTTTTCATGACGATGAAAATAATGTATTACTATATATTGTTGAATTACATAAGTTTTAAATAACTTGATTTTATTTAATTTGTAATATATTAAGTTCAATTTTAAAATTAAATAAGTATTTTGGTGATAATTTCACCTTATATTACAACATTCTTTTATATTGCAACAGAATTATTCTTTTTAGGATATTTATAAACCAAAGTACTTTAGATATTAAAATGAAAAAATATTTTTATTAATAATTTAAATATTCTAGTATTAACACTTCTATTTTATTTAACTATATATATGATTATTTATTGTTAAATAAAGAAGCAATGTTCATATTTTTGCAATTTCGCCATCTTGTTTAATTTATGTGTGAAAATGATTTATTATCCTTAAAAGGATTCTCTTAAAATATATATTAATAATATTAACGGAAATTATGCAGTATTAGGACATTATGTACAATAGCCTAATACTGCATAATGTATTATGTACAATATATTATGTACAATAGCGTCATGTATATACTATTATGAATAATCTATTAATTCTATTACTTGTATTAGAAATATTAAACATTTTATATTTTTTATATAAGATATTCAATTTTATTAATTATTGTAAAGCTTACTGAACCTTTGAAGTTTTTATTTAATAAAAATAGTTATTTAAACAGTTAAATTTAAATTTTATAATGATCATTTATAAACTCATAATTGAATGGTTAGATACTAGAATTAATAGGTACATATCAATAATTATAATTATTTTGCAAGATAATTTATTGTTTAAAACTTAATATTTATGATTTTCTCTGAATGTTTATTATTGAAAGTGCGTAATATAGATTTAAAATGATATAATTACATATTTTCAGTGTGTAAGAATTAGTGCAGAGTTGGTGCTCTACGAGATGTGAGAGTTTGAAGTTGAATCGAGGGTCGCGATAGCGAGTAATACGAGCCAAGGTAAAATATTCATTTTTTTCAACAGTTTTTTATGCTTTCCTCTGAATTACATTATCATGATATGTTTTTATATGAAAGTTGTATAAATTCATAAACAATCAGACAAACAGATTTTATAAGGTTTTACGAAATTTCTTCTATAAAATCTACGTTGCTTCAAAAGATCTCTAATAAAAAAATTTACTTTTTATCAGGGGTTTTGCTTTGTATATTTTTTCCATAATTTATATTATGGTCAATCTATATAATTGCCTAAAATTTGCCTAAAATGTATCATAAAAACATTGCCAGTAACTTTAATTTTAAAAAAATGACTATCAATTTAATTATTTTTCTCTGGGTACATACATATTCGTACCGTTTTATTAATTATTAAAGCGACCAATGACCCGTAATAGGTATAGAACTATAATTGACGTGCTAGAGAATAAAATTCTAAAGTTGTGTATTTTCCTCATTAAGATGAAACGTGATTGACAAAGTTTAAATTGACAAAATTTGCCGTTTAAATAAGTATTTGTAAATAAATATTATACAAAACGATAATTAATTAAAAAAACTCAATGTCTGTGGAAAGTTAAATATGTTTAACATTTTGTATTTATATATTTTAATTTAGATCAAGTACAATTTCTAATTATGGTCATGTTTAGCAAATTTAAAATATCAAACATTACCGCGCTAATTTATTATTGGTCAACCGATAATTTCACGTTTCTCGTCATTCAAAACCACGTGACAAATCTACAAATCGTGAGTATTTCGGACTACCAAGTCATGATTACTCATAAATTCACGATTGTAACGTGTTGTAGTCGAGCAGTATATTTTACAAATCATTTATTTTGGCGGCAATTTTGCCAATTCAAACCTCGCCAACCCGCCATATTTCGCCTTAAGCGAAAGTCAAATACTACAACGAACAAGCACGTGACAATTCGCGCGATAAGAATCCCGCGGATAGACACGAACCGATATATACATACAACACAACATCAAAACGAACTATAGTTGTCGACGCCCCAGCATAAACAAAGAATTATAAATAAAACATCTTATCGTATCCCAAACAATCCGGCGTTTAATTCGACTCTTTTTGCGGACGAACCTTTATTTCGCCGGGCGCAGAGAACCGTGGGTTCGGGTCTCGGGAGGAATGCGCGTGGCAATGAGATTATTTTTTCTCTCCTCCCCAACCCTCGCCTTTCGCGACAAGGGGGGAAAAAGAAATCGCGCGCGCTCTCTCTCCTCCTCCGGCCGCCGTGAAAATGTAGTTCCTATCGTAATCCGGGAGTCTGCGCAGTGGCGCTACGAGGCGCGTCCTAGGCTCGTCTCGTCGGGAACGAAATATACTCGTCCGCGAGCTCGCGATCCGTACACAGGCACGGGCGAGTGGCAAACCGCGCAGTACTGTGAGCTCAGCCGAGTGGCACCGCGACCGAAGCGCACCGTCGTCGAGATCGAACCGTTGGCGCGCGCGCGCGCGCGCCCGTTTAGTGGGGTCCGCGCCACCGGGGCCTTCAGACTGAGCGCGAAAACGTACCGCTGGCCCGCCGGTTCCCATTACGCTGCTGGCGCATTGGACAATGTAACCGCGGCGAGTCCGTCGGGCCACCGCTATCGTCGGCGCATTTAAACCGTGATTAACCAAAACTGAGGAAAAAACTAACACGGCCGAAGCCACCTCGATGACTTGAAAGGTTCGCGACGGTGGGGACGCACCAGTGGGACGCAGCGACTTAACTCTTCTTATTTTTCTGCGCGATAAGTGAACCTCGACCGAAGCCAGGTACCGACGCTTTCTTGTTTTTGTTTTGGTTTTTCCATAACGCAGCTTCCATTTTTCCTCTGTCCTTGTTCATGTTTCGCTTCTACGTCGCGAGGCACCGTAGGAACCAGTGTATTACACGACTTTATGTCGGGTTAATTTTTTACTTTCCTCTATATTTATTTATTTATTTATTTACTTTTGAGTAGGACCCGTCGTTTGCGCGGGGGAAGGGTGTATACCGAATAAGGGACGTGGACTATTTTGCCCATTTAACCTGGGTTTAGGCGACGGATAAACACATCGTTATAGGTTACGGGCCCATGGCGACGCGTTTTCCGCTTACTTTTGACTTCTTAAACGCAGCATCCATTGTTTCGAGGGGGGTGTACGTTTTGCATCATGCGCGTTTTACGCGTAAAGGCCAGACCCTCTATGCGGTTTTCCGTGATTCTTATTGAGTGGCTCCAGACGCGGCGAAAAATCAATAATATATAATTTCCGAAATATCACGGAACAAAAGTCGGCGTTTTGGTTTTTGTTGTCGGGCAACGTCACCGGATCGAGCCGCCCCGAAGTGCTGTTTGCCTTGAATCCAATTTGATTTTAATCCGACTCTTCTCACGCAGCTTTGCCTCGCTCCGCCAAGGGATGTCTTGTTTTTCTTCCTTTATTTTGGTTTTTTTCCGGTATAACTAATGGGCGGTGGGGCGAGGGGGGGGGGTGGGGGTGTTATGGCGACTAATCGACGGTGTCGGGCACTTTTGACGGATAACCGACGTGGCGGTGAAAAGTTAACCGAATCGTTCGGGCGTTGAGTAATGGTAACCGTCGATACGGCAACTGTTGTCGCAATTAGTGCAATTGAATGGCGTAATTGCGCCAAGCGTGTCTTTTAACGGCGCTGCGCCCCAACCCTATAGGCGAATAACAATTCAGGGATTTTACACGGATATTATTTATGTAGTAAGATCGTATTCTTACAATATTATTTAATATTATTAAATATTAATTAATATTCCAGTAATGTGCTATGAATGTTATATATCCGTTTCAAATACACTGAGAGAAATTTGCTTAGTACGGCCAATTAAAAGCTTTAAGTTATTGTTAAATAAGTTGGACTAAATAAATTTATAGTTGGACAGATCAAGAACTATAGTTGCGAGAACTAATTCAGTTAAAACTTACTTTTTCAGTTCATTTTTTTGACAACTATATAAAATATAGTTTGAATAACTAATATTTCTTGTGTTCAAATAAATTATTTCGTTGGTGTAGAAACAAAACGCAATCATTTCGTTCAAGATTGTCGGTATTCAATGTAACGTCTGTAAACAAACAGTCCAGAGTAATTTTTTTCGTTTTTCATGGATTACTTTCACGGATTAAATGAATTAATACAAGTATTTATTTAATGGCTCGATATATGTTGTAAGAAAAATGTATACATTGTCATTTGAAAGTACTGAATGTTTTGGGTTAAATTGTGACAACTAAACATTAACAACAGAAAGATTCACAAGGTAATTATTTATAAAGTTTGACATAAATTCAAATTTAGTTTAATAAAATACAATGATTGAAACAGTATTTACATCAGCTGTGATATGATAATAAATGGTAAATATAATTCAAATAAAGTTAATGAACTGAACTCAACTAAATAATTTTTAGTTGCTTGGACTATGTTTTCCTCTGACTGCAACTAACTTTTTTTTTAGTTCAATCAACTGTTGTTCAGTAATTGATATAACTGTTCCTCTTAGATACATTAACTGAACTGTACTATACTTGTCGAAAAAATAAACTAAAGTATTTTCAGTTGGCTGCACTATAATTTTCTCTGAGTGTAATATCCTGGGGATATGATTTTAACATTTCAGGGATATTATTAGAATATCCCAGTAATATTTTTTAATTTTTTTCGTACATTTTTAAGAACTTTCAAAAATATAATTTAAATCATGCAGGACTGAAATCACGCCTGAAAACTAATTCCGCGTTATTTAAAATTTGTATTTTGAAGTTCTTAACAGTGTCCCAAAAATATAGTAATATTCCGGGGACATTATTTGAAGTGGATATATAACTTTAATAGCAAATTCATGGGGCATTATTTTGATATTCTAGAAATGTTCTTGGGATGTTATTTAATGTTAAATAATATTGTTCGCTTATAGGGATGGTACTTTTCCCTCGATATACAACGCCAACTTTGTTCTTTTTGTTGCGCACGACAGGACGCTGCGTTTTAGATCGGCGATAATCGTAATTAATAGTTGTTTATGTGAATTTGTCGCCCGCTCGTAGGAGGCGAGAACGAAATGGCACTTTATTGCCCGGCAATACGAAATGAGGTAGAGAAAGACGCTTTTCGTCACTTCGCTTTGAATTTATTGAACTGTTGATAAAATCTCGGTCCGTGTTTCCTAGGGGTTTTTTGTTTTTCGCTTCACGTGAGCCCGATTATCGCCGATTACGATCGCCCGACATTGGTATAAAAAAAATAAGTTATTCAGAAGAAAATAAACGAGCGAAGTTCATTAATATTGTAGCCACTTTTTAGTTCAATCGTTATCGCGTTGCTGTTTAGATTTCGATTGAATTTTTAAACTAATATCCTCCAGCTTACGCGAGGCAATTGCGGGATTGTTATTTAATGTTATTGTTATATTATGAGGTGAATTTGTGATATTTGATAGTATAACAGAAATACGGTTTACATCGTGGAATATTTACGATGTGCCGATCAAAATTTCCCGCTTATTTGTATGGTTTGATTGAAGAAATTAGCAATATAGTTGATTAAACTTTTGTGCGATCGATTATATTTAGTTTTAAGTAAAGTCAATGTTTTGTTTTTTATTATTAAAAATTTGACATTGCATGAATGGTACTGGGTCTGAGAAATGAAACGTTTTCAAAAATACGAAATATAAACAAGCTTTGTTTTCAATTGTTTATTAACGCACTAAGGGTTACTTAAAGTAAAATAAAAACAATAACAAATATTGTTATTGTTTTTATTTCGTTAATTCACCCTTTCACACGTTGGCAAATAATTGTAGTTTACGCTTTCAATTTGAACAACGTTTTGCACTTCAGTTAGATAAAAATAATAGTGTTTTAAGTTTTAATAATAATTCTTTTAATAACCTATTGTTAACTTCAACGAATGCATCGGTACCTTTTGTGGGGATTTAATATTCCTTAGCTTAATGTTTGTCGCATGAATTTGTTAATATTTATAAACCTGAAATATGCGAGGAAAAATATTCCCGCGCTTTACTTTGGAAATATTTGTGGTATATTTTTGGAATATTAAAAAGTTGTTGTTTAAAAACAGTTTGCATCTATCGGAAATATTTTTTTCCCATTTGAGTTATTATTAATGAATGGAACTGGAAAGTATTTTTTAAGCTAAGATTAATGAAATACCTTTTATTTATTATTATTTGTTACATTGTTAATCGTATTATTGTATAGTATATTATTATTATAACAGGACTTTATTTTGTTTACGCTTTTAAACGCATAAAGGATTATTTAAAATAAATGAAAACAATAACAAACATTGTTATTGTCTTTATCTCGTTCATTTGATCTATATTGTCAAACATTTTTTGTTTACATTTTTAATATGAACAACGTTTCATTCTTCCATTCCATATTATTATTATTACTATTATTATTACTATTATATTATATTATATTATTACATTATTATATATAAGGGATCTATTTTTCCTACGATATTACAAAAGATTATTATTATTATTGTTATTATTATTATTATTATTATTACTATTATTATTATTATTGTTGCATTATATTATATTATATTACATTACAATATATTATTACGTTATTATATATAAAGGATATATTTTTCCTACGATATTACAAAAGAAAAGTGACACAACTAATAATTCGAAGGGAAACGAGTTTCGTTTCATCGTGGAAAGTTTGACGCAGGGTCGTGGATTAAAATTGTACTCCATTACCGTGGATGAGGAAAGAGAATCCAAATGCATTAAAATCGTTCGTCTGGTTAATTTGGTTTCACTTGCTAAGTAAACATTTAATATCAACGTGAGAGCTTGATTAAAGCAAATATCTTGACTTGACGCTTGCACGATAGTTATGTATAAGATTATCGGGTTAAAAAAAGAACACAAAAACGCTGATGTTAATGCAAGCTCTTCTTTCTTTCTTTCTTTTCTTTCTTTATTTTTATTTTTCTCTCGTCAGAAGTAACCGAATGTAACGTCAAAGAAGTAACCGAATGAAACCAAGAAATTGGTGTTCACCAATTAAGGCAACACCAACATACACTGTCCGAATGATTATTTTTAGAATTTTATGGATTTTACTGCGGGCCAGATTTTAATGCCTCAAACGCGAAGTTAAATATCTTATCGTGAATATTTATAACCGTTAATTGATATATGTCACTCAAGTCGCGTCGAACAGAGGGCGAATAATCGTTCGAAAATTCGTTAATTTAAAAAACTCAATGGCGAGCACGGTTAACTTTTGTGATTTACAAAAGTGCAAACCCGGCGGGACGATTCACGCGCGTGTATCCCCTCGTTAAAATTGATACGAGGAAAAATTACTTTATAATGGAATCGGAAATTTGCAGTGCAATGGGGAACAAGAGGGGACAAAAAAAATGCGAACGAATTGTTGATTTCTGCGAAAATCACGTACGTCGCGCTCGAAATCGTTTTAACGTTTTATTTCGCAACATCGAAGCTCAAATGTGCGTTATTAGCTGGAAGAGTCGTTATAAAAGTTTCAATTTAGCTGACAATATTGTAATATTTATCGTCCGTAAGTTTCCACGCGTATAATCGACTTTTTTTTTTAATTCTATAAATTATCTGCTTTAATTATTACGTTTTTTTTCATTTATTACATTCTTTTACCAAATCGTAATCATGTAATTTTGTTTAAACTGGTATAAACGTTGCGCAATTCATTTTAGTTTTACTCGACATTCATATTTGGCGCGGAAGCGCGCGCACTTCGTGCCACGTCTGCAACTTCACGCCGCGTCGAGTTATTCCACTAATGGATACCCCGGGAAAATATGAAATATATATATTCCCAAGTAGATCGTGTTTTTTGGGGGGGATTCTTATAAAATCTTATTTATAATCGTATCAGTTATTGAATTTTCATATACGGCCATATAAGTTATATTTTTATTGGGATATTTTATGTTGAAAAGATTAAAAAGAAAGAACATAAATAAGCGGAACCATCTTCACGTGAATTCCTTTATCGGAGGAAGTACATTAAATTTCTCCCTCATGAATTTCTATATATATTTTTGCTCATCGTAAACGCATTGTACGTTACATTACCAGTTCGATTACTCGGCGACGGAAAATGATTTTAACTCAATTAAATGCTGCAAGAACAAATTCAACTACGGTTCAGTAAGTTTTCATTAGTAAACAAATATTTCATAAATATAACTCGCCGAAGCTTAAGAAATTGTAATGCATTGTTCGAAGTTCCGTACCTCGGTCATCTACTTTTCATTTACATTGTAAATTATTATAATACAATTTCACGATAATTCCGTATTCCAGCGCAACTTGTTTTGCGCTGGAACTTGCAATTTTCTGAACTGTTAAAAGAATACAGATGTAATTAACTTTTCACTTAAATTCCCTCCTTTTGCTCGCGCGGGTACTTAGAAAATTGCGCCAACAAATTACACATTTAATTTCATTATAAATAACCGAGACTTTATTTTAAATTTATTACATTGCACGATTACTAATTGGAATATAGAGATTTGCGCTGGAATTTGGGCTTTGGGAAAGTTCCGTGCATAATTGACGCATCAATTTGATTATTTATTGTCATTTGCATTGTAATTCTACGTGGAAAACACTTTTGCAAAAAAAAAAAAAAAAGAAGAAAAAAATAATCTTGTTCGAGTTTTAAACTAACGCTCTTCGGTTAACTAATCTTAACATTATAACCATATTTCATTAAGAAAAAAGTAATAGTGAAATTTAAAACATTTTATATTAATTTACACGGAAAAAAAATACGAAACGTTTTCGAAATACGAAATGGTAAACAATCTTTGTTTTTGTTCGGTATTTACATCCATTCTTCTGTCATTTGGATGTAAAGAAACAATATTATTGTTTTTGTTTCGTTAATTTGACCTTACATGGAAAAAAATATGACATGCACTACTAAATTTCTATTTAAATTAAATATATTGTTTGGCCATTATTGGGATAAGTAGAAATTACGAGGGTGGATTGATAAGTTTCCGGCCTGACCAAGAGATGGCGCCACTAGGCCTACCTTGAGGTGGCGTTCTATAGTACCATCCTTAGATAGCTTGTAGCAATAATTTCAGCCCGATCGCCATGTTAGTTTAGGTTTGAGGGCACACTGAACAAGACGCCTCTGTGTTTTTCTTAAAAATGGAAAAGATGGAAAATCGTGCTGTCATCAAATACTTCTATTTGAAGGGGTTAAAGCCGAAGGAAATTAAAGAAGAGATGGACTCAACACTGGGGACATCCTCCCCATCATATTCAACCATTAAGCAGTGGGTTTCCGAGTTTAAAAAGGGTCGTGTGAGCACCTCTGATGAGCCTCGCTCAGGACGCCCTGTTGAGGTCACAACTCCAGATATGATCGAAAAAATCCATCAAATAGTGCTGGAAGACCGCAGATTAAAAGTGCGTGAGATAGCTGAGACCTGTAAGATGTCATATGAACGTGTGCAAAATATTTTGCACCAACATTTGCATATGGAAAAGCTCTGCGCAAGATGGGTGCCGCGTT
>JABFPN010005043.1:0-13863 GCA_022817305.1 Leptoteleia sp. ZL-2020 | reverse complement strand
AATGTGTAAACAAAATTTAATTAATCAAAAAATGTTTATTATTAAACATTAAAATAAAATCTTATTAAGTAAGGAGTAGTTTATATTTACTTATTACCATTTTTTAAACAACTGTTTAAAAGATAAAAAATTATTACTAAATAAATATGTTCATAAAATTATGATTCCTAATTATTTATTCCAAATATTATTTAATAAAAAAAATTAAATTATTAATATTATTAAATAATGATCTTGTACATATTATTTTATTTATGTTAAAAAAGAAAAAATCTCCTTATACATGATTCCAGTACTGTGCCAACGGTCGTCGGTCTAATTATAACCAGCCGTCATATGTAATAATGGCCAAGTACAGTTTTGTTCGCTAATATGTACTGTCACAGTACATTATACCAACGGTTATTCGCCAGTACTGTGCCAGATCTTAGCCGATTGTCACCACTGGGATAATACCGACTTTTCTACATGGGTATATATTTTATATTTTCATATATGTATTTGATAAAACAAAAATGGACCATATATGTCTCATATTTACTAGGAATATTTATAAAACACAAATGGATGTTTCACTGGCCTCGATAAAATGATATTCAATAATAATGATATAATAAAGTTATATCATAACTGAATACTTCTATCATTATTTAAGTTTCGAAAGAAATACAATTTACCTACTTTACGGAGCGACGCCAAAATAAACAATATCTTTACACCTCACGTGTTTTCACTATTAATTTCAATTTCCTCATCTCCAACGGCTGACAAATTGCGCCATCGAAATCGCAAGAAGGGACTCAATTTCGCGACAAAAATTGCCTCATTTCCGATTGGAAACTTTCTCCCTTTATCAGCCTCGAATTCTCCCCCTGCCGAAGACAACATCATTCGGCGTCGTAACATTTTCCACGGCGGCAATTGCCTTGAATTCGAAATGATTCGATCAGGACGTCGCGACGCGACATCGACGTCCCGAGTCGTTTTAATTCGAGACTTCCCCGGGTCGACGGTACGTGATCCGCGTGCGGACGACGAGCGTCTCATTTTGCCCCTCGCTTTTCCTTATCACCGGGAATTGAGACTGGAAGGTGCGAAAGGTGCCCCCGGGCGAATGGCGAATCCCGCGGCCCACCGATAATCGACGGCTCGCAATCGGCCGCGGGAAAATTGCCACGGTCGCGCGAGCTCAAAAGGCGCCGCGCGCTGACCCAACGAAAATGTGCTTTGAGCCGGCGCAATTGCGCTTTCATTATTGGCGTGCACGCTCGGATATTTGCGACGCGCGGAAATTGATGGCGAACTGCCGTCGACGCGTCACGCCGGTGCGCTCCTGCGGATCGGCCTGTGATTAAATCCACGTCGTGTCTTTGCGAGCGACGCTGCCGCGCTAATCCGCGCGCATGCCATTATTGAAAGACACGGACCGGCGTTTAATCCGAAATATGCCGGGCTAAAAGCGCGCTACGTGACGGGATCGCCTTTTTTTTTTATCGACGCGGCGATAATTTTTATTTATTTGTTTGTTTCTGCGTTTGAGTGCTTGCAAACAGTTTATGCTCTTTGGATTAGATAATGCATTCAAAATGTAATGTTATGTAATTCAAAATAAATATACTAAACATTTACAAATTCCGATCGTGGTATATGTATGAGAGCATACGTACCAGAAACAGTAATAGAAACACATTAATAGTATCAGTTAATTAAGATTTGCTTTATGGTAACTATTGCTCAATTGATGATTTTAATGACCTTCAACTTATTAACTTATCCTTTTAACTTGTTTTGAATTTACATTAAATTTTATGTATGTCAACTTATAAACATATCTTTTTAACTTGTTTTGAATTTACATTAAATTTCAAGTATCATTTTAATTACTTTGAAGTACCACTAAATTTTTTGCTCTAATAATAATAATAATACTAAAATATTCAGTCATTTTTCTTTTGCATTTAACGAATCAAACATATGAATTAAAAATCAACATATCGTCAAGAAAGCTTTATACCGTTCTACATATAAAAGATCCGCAGACAAGAATTTTATAGGTACTACTTCTTTATATTCAATTGAAACAATTTTGCAAATATTCATAAAGTAATCTACTGCAATAAAATACGCATAAAAGACTTCAGTAGCACAGTATAAACTCCATATGTCATCGCGCATTTGTTACAATAATATCCTCATACAAACCACGCGTGACAAATTCCGTAATAAATGATTACTTGCACGTATATCCTACTTTTTATATTTCGCAAAACACGTCATACTCTTAGACACTCTTGAAAAAAAAAATTTCACTATCTTACGAAATCTTGTTCCCATGCAAATCTGATTTTCCAATTTCACCCCATGAGAAAAAAATTATCTAGTTAACTTTCGTGATAACTAGAATTCTGATTGAATTAACTATTTTATTAACTGTGCATATAGTCAATATTGCCATACTTTTTTCCCAGTACACTCTGCTAGTTTCTTTTTAACGTTCCCCAAGTTGCTCTTACACTTCTCGTCATGCTGATTCGCAACGTATCCGGAATCGGTCATTAATTCATCGCATTCTGGACTGGCGCATACGAGGAGCTCGCTCGGTGGAAGCGGGCATTGTGCGAGTTAGACGCAGCTGCCCAGCGCATTCGAGGCAGGTGGGTCGTCGCGAGACAATATCACTACGGGCTACGGTCGTCGTTAATTAGCGACGGTTCGCGTCGTCAAAACGAGTGGGTGGCCGGTTCACGTATTCGTGCCCACAATAAGCGAAAGAATCAATTCACTGTCCATCAACTCGTTTACAAGCCCTCTTACCACCCTGAACAAGAATTTACAAACACGCCAGAGGGCGCGGCCAACTTGGGCTTCGCTTTAACCAGAATTCTCGTTTGCAGACAAGGCTTCTCGATATCAGACACCTTGACACAATGACCAGATGATTCAATGTTAGCTCGGACGTGGCGCAGACAACTATTCGAGCTATTTGGAAATTATTTAGCAACACCTTACTTCTTCGCCACGACAGTGTATAACTCGAGCTCACGATGGCAAAGCTAATTTAAACATTCGCCAATCAAAATCAACATTCTAACATGGAAAATCAATACCCATGCAGAAACGTACAGTCTGATCAACGTCGGAATAGCGTTGGGAATCGTCAGAATTATGTCCATGAATGGGGTTGGGTCAACTTTGTACCTTCCTGACGTCGAATTACAATGTCGATCCAACGTTTGTTTCCAGTAACTATACGACGTTGGATCGTGGAGGTTGATACGATTTCTTATTTATTGTTAAAATATAGTACTGTTTTATATCTAACACCAGTGTACACAAAAATTATTTATATTTGATAATCGAATTCAAAAATTTAAATAACAATTGTTGATTAATAATAAAAGTTGTTTCGACATAAAAATGGCTGCAAAAGTCGTAAATTTCTACATGAGATAAATTCAAACGTTGAATAATTTAGACGAAAAAGATTTTGATATACCGTAAGGCTACTGTATCTCTACCCGAGATTGAATTTGATCTATGATAAAAAGGTCTGCAATTTTCCGTCATCAAGGATACCAACTTGACAACTATTTTTCAACTTTACTTATATTGAACTTGACTACAGCAAAGAACACTTTTACAGATTTCCAATTAACCCATCAGAATTGAATATAACCCACGTTGAGTCGCGAAGGTGAGAGAGACCGGGGGGGGGGAGGGGTTACGGCCCTCAATCACCCCACGACATAATTCTTACGAAAGGTCAATCATCCGAGTCGCGGGACCGATTATCTAATTACAAAGTTGATCCCGCTAAATGAAATGCCATCGCGCTCACGTACAAGTCGAAATTGAAATGAGATAACGCGACGGGCCGGATCGGCGAGGCTGAACTTGGCGAACGGTAACGCGGAGTCCTTCGCCGAGACGAAGGTTAAACGCGGCGCGGCCGTTATTCGCGCTCAACAGTAGTGGGTTCAATGATCCGCCGGCGCATGAGCTACACGGTATCGTTGCATCAGCGGCATAAACTGCGGCTGGTTGGGCGCCATGCGCGCCGGAATCGTGGACGCTCTCAATGGCCCGGCTTCCCAAAATGGTCCATCGCCATCCCTCGGTGGCCAAATTTTCTCGGCCGATCTCTGGCGTCTGAATGGCACGAGCACTGAATCGCATAGTTGGCGGACGGCTGAATCGGCGTAAAAGTGGATCGCCGCGCAGCCCAGCGTATCTTGTCCTTTAAATAGTCGCCTATTCATAGCAAAGTTCATTCATTCTGTCGCCGCGGTCCGCGTGAATTCCCCGGCGTATAAATACGTCCAGGCCACCTGTGTCTTTGATCCCCTCTCCCCCCTCCTCACCATCTACTCCGGGCCCTCGA
This sequence comes from Leptoteleia sp. ZL-2020, assembly GCA_022817305.1. Classification (NCBI taxonomy): domain Eukaryota; kingdom Metazoa; phylum Arthropoda; class Insecta; order Hymenoptera; family Scelionidae; genus Leptoteleia; species Leptoteleia sp. ZL-2020. The sequence continues at coordinate 9,482 of JABFPN010005043.1, read as the reverse complement.
CCGAGGCCACGCGCGCCCTGCCGGATGCGGACCGAGACTAATGGGAAGGAAACTAACGCCGCCGTGACGCGTTCCGAGCTTCGACCAGTGTCATTCAGGTAGCGCCGCGGGGCCCTTTGTTTGCGCGAGATAAATCCTCCCGCGAATTTGCATTCGGACTGCCGTGCGACTAAGTTAACAGAGACGAGTTCGCGTGAATAGGCCGAGCCTATTCAAATGATCGCCGCATTTCCATAACGAACGAGACGATCGGGGGAGGTTTCTGCCTTGCAAACTCCCCCCCTTCCAAATTTGGTTACCGCTCCGCATTCGGGCTTTAAACCGAATCTTGAATTTATTTTTGCCAGATCTCGAACGTGTACCCTAGAAATGTTGCTCAAATTGCACGATTGGATTATATAGAGATGCGACTGGGTGTATGGAGGTTGATTAACGCGCGGTGGAAACGTCAGGATTTGAATGTCGAAGATAACGTCTGCCTTTAAACGTTGAGTTTATTAAAAGAAAATTAATTAGCGAGCAAAGTTCACGTGCATTAGCGTCCATTACAATCAGTCAAAGCAATAACAATAAAAAAGAAGGAAGAGAAAAAAACACGGGAATATTACCATCGTGGTGTATTCAAATGCCCTTTCGAATAACACTTCAGCCAATTCCAATACCGTACACCGAGGAGTCCGAGTCAATTTGCAGAAAAGGAAACTATCTAATTTAGTTCCACAGCTACAATCTGTCTAAACCGGTCGTTAATTGGACGCATTTAAGTCGGAAAAGTCGAACATCGGTGCGAGTCAACTTTCTCAATCAACGAAACTTCAAGCTCAACGCCGGTTTATTAAGACTGACAAAAGCTAATTAGGCCTACTTAAAGCTATCCATAACCATTTAAACGATCGGATCTAAGCTGAATTTTCAGCCGCGCCGATTAAAGCGGCCTGATAAAATTAATTGCTGGTCGGGCGTTTATTTATTTGCGGGGTTGCGCAACACATCGACGTACGTAAAGGAGCGAGGCGAAAGTCTGCGCGTGTGCACATGAACGCGAATGCATTGGTTTCGACGTTACGGAAAGGGACGCGTGGGCACGCGGCCAAAGTTCGCCCAAAGACGTCGCTTTCGCTGCGAACCGGATCAGCCGTGGGGGGGGGGGGGTAGAGATAAATGGGCAAAAAAACGGCTGAACGTCAACCGGACGGCAAAGAAATTGCACGGCGGGAGTGAAAGGAAAACTCGGCGACGTCACTGACGAGACCGAACAGCTGTGTACTTTGCTTAGGGAATGTCTTATCAATTGGTAGTGGTGGTAATGGGGCCACTTACGGGCGATTCAACTTTTTTTTTCCCTCTTTATTTGTTTGCGAGAATAAAAGTTATCGCTATCGGAAGAAGGGTTCTAGTACGCTCCACTTTGACGTTTAGTGGACGGTTCATTTGAATGACTTATTTCAATGTTGAAGACTCATTGTCAAGTAGATTGACTGATGGATGGACACAGAGGATAAAACACAAAGGAAGGCATCTATGAAATATCTCAAGCGCGTTTATCGTCAAGGTCAGATAAGTAAACGTTTCGTTTATTTATTTTTATGTAGACAGTACTTTGGTAGTGAGGACTGAATATACGTTTGTCATCAAGATAAAATCATGGAACGAAATACTTCCGTTTTTCTGTTAGATTGTACTTTGTAACGTGGTACCAATCTCTTATTCGTATCATTGTATAACATTATGGCGAGATAATTGGAATAAAGAGAGTATTGTGATAAGGTTAGGATATTTTATGTGCATTTACGAACGGTTGAATAAACAAACAAAATATTTACGTACTCCAACAGGAACGATGCCGGCGTAATTAAATTATTCGATGTGAGAAACCGCGAAGGAATTCCGTGGTCGGACGCATATCCGGTTACGGACTGATTACAGGCTGAGATCAGCGAAGCGCTTTTCGGGACCGGTCATTAAAGGGGTCTCGACGCCGGTGTTATGTAGGTGGGTGCGGAACACGATACGATTAGACGATTAGGCCATTGTGAATTTCGTAGCACGACGCCGTTTGGTTCGTGCCTTATCGCGACCCGATCTGGGTCAGTCTCGAAATCCGATCCGATCCAGCAGAAAGGCATGTTTGACGGCCAATTTTTATGGGAGGTTGGGCGCCAATGCCAACACCTGTCATGTTATCGTTCGTTTACTCAAAACTGAATTCCATCTCAGCGCTCGTCAGGTTGCATAGATGCCCGTGGTATTGATTTTTTTTTATGAAGGATGAAAATGTTTGGAAATCGTACAACGTCAATTTTGTTTAATTTGCACAAATTTCGGCGACCTTTTAAGGCCGGACACGAAACGTCTTCCAGGGATTTATAAGAAATTTGAATATCAATGTTATTGGAAACTAATTAACTTCACGCAAAAACATATATCCTAATTACAGAGATAATAAAAATTTCAAAATTTTCATATTCCTCTAAAGAAGCCAACGGGAACCTCACTTGCTACGACATCATTGTTCCAAGCTCATTGAATTACTCCGAATGATTCAATTTCGGGGGCAAAATCAATTTACGCGTCTGAAATTTGCCGGGCATTGGATTACGCTGCAAATTGCATAAAGCGCCATTGACGAAAAGAAGGCGGTTTCTTGCCGGGGAATTGAATCAACTGGAGCACTTTGTTGGTCAACGTTAACGCATTACGGCGCCGGCGAGGTGTCTCGCGGCGTAATCAGCTCTTTGACTTCGCTAACTCGATAGCCCTGTGTCCCCTCCCCCCGCACTTCCGTCGTTCGTTACGGAAACCCGGCGCATTGTCATAATTAAACTGCCCTAAGACAAGCCGACGTCGTGGCTCTTCCCAATTGAAAGAGCTCGCTCTCGCCTAATGAAATTGCGGGCGCACCAAGCGGGCCATCGGGCCAAACGACCGCGTTAAACTCCGACTGACCGGGGGAAATTTCATTTGCACCGGTCATTTGCATCGCCGCGTCTTCCGAATAACGCAATAACCGGCGCGGATCGAGGCACGCTGGCGTCGACTACGCGACCTCCTCCCCCCCCCCCTCCCCCTTATCTTGCTTCGATTCGTCGCAACAATTAAACCCCGACCGGGAATTATTGCCTCTAACGAATCGAGCGTACGAGCCGAGTGCGGTTCTTGAGGCGCGAGCAAGACCCCGGGGGCGGCGACGTGGGAGGGGGGGTGGAGGGGTAGAGGGGGGGGCCGCTCATTCCACCCCGGCGGTCTCAAAGTTCCCCGTTTAAGTGTGCTCGAGTTAATGGAACAAACAGCTACCAACCAGCGCGCGCCTACCGCGTTTTCGACACGAGCAAACACGGGGATCGACGAATTATCTTCCGGGTCTGCCATTTTTGAAACGGCTCGGCTGGGATTTGTATGTTTGCGCTAATTAGGAATTGACCGAGGAAATCTCCTTGAAATGAATTTAAAAATCGCTCCTAGTTGGAAATCAGATTCGACGTGGTTTATACCCTTTATCGCGACTAACGTAAAATGGCGCCGAACAAATGAATCGATTTTTTTTTTTTTCTTATAATTTAAACAATCGAAGTGGGACACTGGAATTTCTTCGTTAAAGGAACTGTGAAAGATAGTTGTGTCAAAATTTGAGCTGGAAATTCTGACGGGACGAAGAACTCTTAGTGAAATCTTAGTATAATAAGAATAAGAATGAGATGTAGTTAGACGCCGGGTACAACAGATCATCCGATAAAGCGGGGATGTTGATGGATGGCAGGTAAAATATTGTGAGAGTTATCCAAGGTAGACTGGGCAACATCCGACTTCATTAGGGCGTCGAAGGCGTTTGTCGGAAGCGGCAATTAGCATCTAGGCAGATGACGACACGCTCGGGTTAAATGTACCGAAATAATGCGAGTGCGAATCGAAATACCACGAAAGGAACAATGGCGGCTGAAAGGGCGCGAGTTTCGCACCTCTCTCTATCTCTCTATCTCTCTTTCTCTCTCAGAAATTTTAATACCCATGCCGAATCCGTCTTTGAGTTGCGGCGAATTGTTTCCCCATTGAAAACGCTTATGCGCTTCCAATGCGCAACAAAATCGAAGGACCTTCGAGTTCCCTTTGTCCCGGGAGGTTGAAGTCCGCGGGCGAAGGGGACGGGAAATAAGAGGCTTTATCGGTGAATGGCGTCGGCTCTCTCTCGAATCGATGGCACCGACAGAAAAACGCCCGGAAGCCCCGCCGAAAATTGAGATGTCCGCTACTACTCTGCGGTCGCTAACGCGTCGGCACAAAAACATATTTTACCGCACGGACACACGCATAAAATGGGCAGGGGGGGGAGGGTTGGAAGGGGGGTGCACATCAGGGGGGAAAGGGAGATGAGCCGTGCGGGCCGCGCGCAGCAAAATAAAGAATGGAAATTATTGGGGCTTTACGAGGAAGGAAGCAACACCGCGTAGCCGTCCTTCGGGGGAGGGGGGCCGCGGGAGGGCGAGGCGAAATACGGGCGAGAGCGGGACGCCCGGCATCTCCATTGTCCGGCGCTCGTAAATTTCCTAAGCGCTGGAAAATGCATTTTTCCGGCTCGCACCGGGCGTCGCAGGTTGTTAGAAGACCGAGCTCCCGTAAAAGCCGCAGCGCCGCCGCGTTACGTGACTGCTCCGCGCGCGATTTTATTGAACCTAATACCACAGTTGCCAGCGGACTTATGAATTATTTAATGCAGCCGCTTACCTTTTGTTCTCCCGCGTTACGCGGTAGGTGTGTTTGTTTACTTATTTACGATCGCTAATATTGATAAGTTGGTGAATAACTGATGTCCGCGGGAATTAGTCAGCGGCGCGATAACCCCCGGCAATCATTTTGTCGCGAAATTTTTGGAGGTAAGGTTATTTTGGGATATTAGAGAAGGAAGGAAAAGCAGTAATAATAAGAGTAACATTATAACGAGCTGAAAGAATTGATGAAATTGTGACATTTGGGACAGTTATAAAAGATGAATCTATTTACACGGCAACACTGGTGCGCGCACGCTTAATTTAGACGGTGGAAGTCCTCTTTTGACCGAGCCCTGTGTCAGAGAGTGTTTTGATTTTTCCCAAGCAAATGGAATTAGAAACGGTTCGGATTCAACGAAAATAAACAGGCCGACAAACTTTCGGCGTGGAAAGTCGGCTGACTGAAGACTTAATCGGACTAAAGTTGCGAGCACCAAATTGAAGCGTGAAGCTGCGGCATTTTTTAGATCAACAGGGAGAAAGAATCAAAGCAAACATTGCGGTCTTTGTGCCCGGAGAAAGACGTTCCGGTTGACGTTTTAAGCGCATTACAACGTATGAAAACAAATTTCATTCCACTTGGAGTTTAGTTGCTTAACAAGTGTGAATCGTGAATTGCCTGTCGTGTAAATTAAACGGAAGTGCCCGGTCTTCGTTGTCAAACGTGATAACAAAATTGAATTGATTACAATTTGTTTCATAGAAAATAACTGAATTAACTGACAAAACAAACGAAAAAAAAAAAAATATCCTCGCGGAAAAGCAAACCCTGATTTATCGAAATCCATTCTAAACAAGCTTTTTCACAGAAATCAGAAGGAAAAGAGATTGTAAACTTTTTTGAAAATCCCTTAAATTTGCAGAATTTCTTTAGCTTAAATATTTCTAAAGCTTAATTGTTAACAATTTAAGGAAAAATTCTAGGTTTTTCCTTTAAAACCCAATTTTAACGCATTCTCTCAGCTTTTGTAGACTTTTACCAACCCTTCAAACAAATTCAGAAGTTTACAGAAATTTTCAGTCTTCCTTTCCACGAGATAACAAACGAGAAGTGGAAGAGAATGAGGGGGGTAAAAAAGTTCGTTACATTAAGGAGCATATATTTCTGCAAGATTCGGAATTGTTTACTGGCTGATAAATGTGTATCTTTGTCTGAAAGTTGCGCCTCTCGCTCTTCCTCCACGTGCGAGCAACTCCGGTACCTTTTCAGCCCTCCAATAACATGCGAGCGTTCGTAACTTTTGGGATGGTATGTAACCGTGCACATAAGTCCAATGTATCCCGAGACCAAACTCGGCTTAACTTTCTCGCGCAGAACGACACGTTTCCGCGCCGACGAATTTGGTAATTCTCAAGGAACGTAGCACGGATTCTCCGAGCGAGTCTACTGTATTTTGCAGCTAAGCGTGTGTACGTGCATAAGTGTTTCGTGCTGTGAAATTTCACGAAACTCCGCTGCCTCGCAACTGAATCGAGCCTCGTTTATATTATTGGGCCGCCGCGCATTATTTGCGGAATCGAAACCGAATCGGAAATTGCGGAAATAATACGCATTCGTGTTAACAATCGGCGACCCATAAACCGACGCCAGCCTCAAAGACGATCCCGTCATTGTACGCACTGCTTTTGTAATCTCGCACAAACTGATTGCACTCAGTTATGTTTTATTGCTAATTTTTATCGTGTTACTGTTTTTGCAGAAACGAAACTGTTTTTGCGAAAAAAAAGAAACGAGCGGAAATTTTACGAGCGTATTGTAATGATTGTTACAAAGTTATCGTGAAATTCGCAAAATACCAGTTTGTCATTTTATAAAATCCGAAATTTATTAACGAATTTTAATCATTTTTTATTTTACGATTCGCAAATTTATATATGAAATAAATATTTATATGTGAGGAAGACAATTTTTATATTGCAGCTTAAAGGATAGAATGTTCCTTTGAGTACAGTGTCCGTTTATTTATGTAAAATGTGAAAAGTTCATTTGGGAAAACTGCTCATGGCTGGACCGGTGAAATTTTTGAAGTTTTAGTAAGAAAATATTGTTCGTAGTATAAAACGGGCGTTTCGTGTCACTACGATGAAATGAAGTTCTTATAAAATCCCCGCCATTGTTCTCGTTTCGATATTTTTTACAATACAATGCGCTTTCGAAATTAGTATCTAATTTTTATTCAGAGGCACGTCTTTATGAATTTTGTATCAAGCAGACGGACTCTTTCAGCCACTGGAACCGTAAAAGAGGTTTTATTAAATTTCCTATAGAGCGTGCTTTAATAAAAAAAAAAAAAGAGAAAAAAAATTCACAACGCCTCACATTTATAACGTTGATAGTTGAAACAGCCGAGCAGAATACGTGGATCGTAACTTTTTTGTCTTCCGGAATATTGATTTCGCACGCGCAGCACGGTGGCTCGAAAATTTGCGCCGATTCGTTAAATGCGTACGATTATTCAAAAACGAATATGTTTTGTATGTTTATCGGCCATTTTGAGTTGCGGAACTATATTCCGGGAAAAATGAATACACATAACACACACTCTTGCAATTGTTTTTCTGTAGTTTGAAAACGGGTTACAGAATGAAATTCTGTGCGAAATATTGAAAGTACCATTAACTCACTTAATAGATAGATATTCTTTCCGGAATGAAATATTGTTAAACTGTTTAACACGGAGCAAATGGGAATAATAGCAAAGAAAAGAAAATTACTGATCGAATTGGACGTTTGCAAAAATGAATATAATTTATAATCTATAAATAAAGAAACAATATAATATTGAAAAATATGTATTATCAAATATTATATCAACCATGCTGCTGCCCTTCGCAACTGCAAAAAGATAAAAGCAGTATGTCAAGCGAAACAGTAGTACCAATAGTAAAGATTATTAATTAACAGGAGACTGCGCCACCCCACACGAGAGTTGCGTATCTAACCGAAGGAAGATTTCCCGGTATTTATTATAAAAATTAAAAAAACAATATATTTTTTATAAGTTACGTTTTACACTCTCCGTTTCCATGTATAGATCTTTCCCCTTTTACTATTCAGTAGCGTATTTTTTGAAAATAAACTCAAACAATCCCAATGATCCTTGTTTATTTTTCATACATCTTTTACTTTGCGTACTTCTCTGTGAAAGCGATTGTCCATTGAAAGCTCCCCACGGATGACTTATTTGGAAACATGGAGCGAAATATTGTGCAAGCCGGGAAAAGAAAAAGGGAATCTTGTCCGATTGATCCCCCTTTTATTGTCCCGGGGTTTAATTTGCGATATCGCACCACTTCGGCGCAGGCAGCCGGTTTGACGCCGCGACTTGTGTGTGCGAAGTCGACATTTTCGTTTTCGTAAAGGATTCAGCGCACGGCGAGGAGGGTGAATCAAGTGCTCGGCTATCAGGAGGGTTCCCGAGCCGACAATAAATAGTCGAGTTGGCGTATAAGCGACGTGACTGCATAACCGAGGGCCAAATTTCTGGCACATTGGACGAGTCGCCGCGTCCGAGCCGGCGGATTGCTTTGTGCGCCACGGCGGAAGCGCTTTCACTTCCGCTGCCAAAATCATCTTACACGCCATCTATATCTCGCCGCGGGCATCCACCTCGCTCCCGACTTTGCCCCGTGTCACGTAACAGGTAATCGTAAACCTGCGAGATTTCCAGTCACGTAGCCCAAGTTAATTTCGCCTTGTCACGAGGGTCCATTCTTGCGCGCTATCACCTTCCCCTCCCCCCCATCCCCGCCCCACCCGAAATGCCATTTTTTGACCCATTCTGAACCGTGCTGTCAAATTTTCGAACGATCCCCATCAATTCCAGAAATACCATTGGAAGTATTTAAAAAATACCGAAAAAACTCTAATTAAAGCTTCACTGGTAGAGTTATAATTTTTATGACTTAAACTTACAAAGTTGCTTTCAATAATTGGTTTTTTTGTTGAAAAGTTCCGTGATCTAAATGAATATTATAAATTGTATTAAAAGTAAATTAATTATTTTTGTCGACAAATATTTTTGGAATATTGATTTCTTTTTCTCAAATGACAAAATTGAAATAATTTTTGATGAAAATAAAAGTGTATAGAGGCAAGCTCTTCAGCGCGTGAATACAAATTATTAAAGACGTAATGAAACTGTATAGAACTATAAAGAATCAAAAGTTTAATTGATCTACTAGGTGAATGGTGTCACTGGAAGTCGAGAATTAATTATTAAAAGTGGACTAAAAAACTGGCAATTATGGTAGCCACAATAATCGCTTTACGTATCGATTAATTTCATACACTGAAAAAAATATTCGGATTACAATTAACAATTAACTCCACCGTAGAGTTAAAATATATTCAGTAACGTCAAGTGAGATTAGTTTGATCGGAATGAATGTAATAGGTAGAATCTACTCCATATTGGATTTGCCATCAATTATTAGAATTAACTGAAAAAGCGATTCAAACAAGTATTCGTGGAGTTTTAATTTACTCCGCGAGGTACTTGATTTACACTATGTCTTGAAAATACATTCAAATACGTTAGTTGGTGAACATAACTGAAAATGTGATTGAAACAAATATTCGTGGAGTTCATTTTACTCCGCGAGTCATTTCATTCATAATATGCGTTTAACGTAATTACAATAACCTTCATTTGGTAAATTAAACTAATACGTAATTAAAAGAAGTATTCATGGAGTTCAATTTACTCCACGAATTAA